>JAUCBJ010000313.1:0-47530 GCA_032718475.1 Nemertoderma westbladi | reverse complement strand
CATGGAGGAAAACACCATGGTGACACAAGGAAGATTTAATGTTTGTACTAATGTGATCGATTAGAGTACGAGAGAAGGGAGTTATTCTGGTTGGTTTGTCTATCAGCTGGGTGAAACCATTGGAGGACAAAGCAGCTAAATAATCCTGGGAATTAATGGTATTAGCATTATTCCCATATAGATCAATATTAATATCTCCTGTAACGATAACATCATAATTTTTGTCAGCCAAAGTATGCAGTGTTGAATCGAGGTTCGAGATAAAATTACTAGTGTCAACTTGTTGTGAACGGTAAATACAACCTACTATTAGCGGTTTATTGGAATGTGGATGATTGACCTGGATCCACTTATTTTCCGGTCCAATAATCTTAATGTCACTCCTCTCAGTGACATCCAATTCATTACGAACGTAAATCGCAGTGCCACCACGAGGTTTCATTGAATCCCGAAAATCACAGAAAGGAGAGGTATAACCAGCGAAGCTAAGTGGGCCCAGCTCAATATTATCGGTCAGAAAAGTTTCACTGAAAGTAATAATATCAAATCGCGACTCAAGAGTTTCAAAAAAGTTAGAAATTTCCGAGTAATTGGCAGGGAGGCTGCGGCAGTTTAAGTGAAACACAGACAATGGGTGGTCACAGGATTTGTACAAAGTATCAAATTTATCGAAATTAAAATACTCATTTGTGGTTAGGTATGATGTAATATTACCGTCCGGGTTAATACTTTCAAAGTAATTGTTTACCTCGTCTACAGAGATGTTGTTATTAATATTATCCAGATTATCATAAAATATGTCTAAATCATTGTCAGGAATTCCAGAGAAGGGAAAGGTTTCATGTAAACAGTGAAAGCACCAATAGATTTGATTAGATTCGAAATCTGAGGTTGGAATATGGGAGCCACATTGAAAATGAAAGGATAAACCACAGAGTGGGCAGTGAAAGTGGGCCTCGCGGAGGCAAATACGGGTATAGCAAAAACCGCAGCCATCATCCACAAGAGATGGCAACTGACAGGGGTTGGCTAAAATGATAGTACAATTGACAGACTGTTTAATTTGTCTGGGAGAAAATGACGAGGCACTAACCAAGGCGAAGATAGTTTAAACGATAAAATGTAGTCAGTACAGTACTAACTGCACAGCATTATTAACTTCAAGCATCAATATATAATCTAATCTATGTACTCCAAGTACCAATGAATACATTTATTATGATTATTAATTAACATAATAAACATTGTATTTTATTGAACTTCATAATTATTTATTTTATATGGTGTTCATAGTTTATTGTACCTAGTTAGATAAATTTTACTGTACATATGTGATACTACTTTTTACACTGTAGCTACGTAACTGATATATTTCAAACTGTAAATTTAATTTTATTTCAAGTTTAATGTATCAATGTATTTATATACACGTGATTTATTGTAAACTACTGTACAGAGTTAGATCATTTATGTTACCTAGGCAAGTCAATTATATTATATGACTTTAAACATGTATTATCCTGCCGCCCATTAATTTACTGATTTACACCAGATTTACATAAGACAATGTAAAATAAATTACTGGTAAATTGTGATTTATTTATATTATGCAGTATTGTGCAGTATGTATTTTTATGCACCATTTTCAAAACCATCAATTCAGATCAATTCAAAACCATTTACGAAAGTAGGTGTATATGGATCATGTACACATATGAAAATCCCAGACTGTTAGACTTACTAGCTTAAGTACCGGTAGGGTATATAATTTAAATTTTAGTTATTACATTAAACTGATAATCATAGAACTTGAGCTATAATAATTATGTAATAAAAAGAAAAAAATTAATAAATTGGGAGCGTTTCCATCATTAAGCCTAAAAAAAGAGTTTATATGTTTTCAAAGATAAGAATTCTAAACAGGAGATAAGTGACAAAGCCTGGAACCATATGGCTAATTAGTTACCGTAACACAAAAAAAAACTGGTTGATTACCAGATAAACTAACCACATGAGTACATATCTTGCAATCTTGGTACATATCACAGGTTATTGATGGGAGTGAAGAACCCTGAGTTAACCAGTGGAGCAGTGTCGCTACCGAGTGGAGCGGTGATTGTTGAGATCTGGGAGCCGTTCCCGGATTGATTTGGATCGGAGAGAGCTGGTGAGACAGAGCGGCCGCGACCAACACTCTGCCAAGGATGGCCACCAGGCTGGGAGCCTGAGGGAGTCGACAGCGGAATGGACACAGGAACAGCTCTACCTGAACCCTGAACCAACCGCTCCAACTCTGTTTTGTTATTTACCTTTTTAGTGCGACTGGAATCCGAAACTTTGATGAGGATGTTCCCGTTAATCGTAAAGGCAGAATGGATTACATTGCGATTTTTTAGCTCCCGAGCCTCATTAAGAAGGTTGAACCGACGTGTGGTTAGATGCTCGGTAAGGTAAGCCGGATTGTTTAACTTCTTCTTGTTCTTTAAAGCAAAAGTTGCCGCTCCATGTCCAAGGAATCGGATGATTAAGGGTCGAGAAACGGGAACTTTAGCAGAACTACGACGAGGTCGGGTGGAGATCGGCGAACCCAGCCGGTGGTATACATCAACATCGGACATTAGAAGCCCAAGCTCAGTAAGGATTGCTGAGAGCCTGGCGCGCTCCGTGGCCGGATCCGGCGACTCCGGAACACCGTGTATCAATACATTGTGACGCCGCTGGTATTGATCCAGATCATCGTTAGCTGTTTTCGCTTCCTCTAAATCAGTTTTGAGATCGTCGTTCACTCGTTTCAGATCCTCAATCTCTTTAACAAGGGAAGGAATTAGTGCGGTATCAGACATCACCGAGTCAATAGAAAGATTTAGAGATTTTAGTTCTTTCTCAATTGCCTCAAGGGTAGAGAGAACTTGAGGGCCACACCTCTTCCAGCTACCTGCATCCTTATCGCCCATAGTCCCGTAGACGAACTTCAAGTTTCAGTTAGGCCTAGTTAAACGGTCGTGTTGCAAGACAACAGTCTGACAGTTGGACTAAAATCACTCCATACTTCTGCAGTTCTGTACCTCAAGCAGGGGATTTAATACCTTAGGGCTGCAACTGAGACATTTAAACAAAATTCTGCGATTTGATACTTCATTTAATAATGCACCTTTGAGGCGGTCGATGGCAGAATAGTTAGATAGAATCAATTTACATTTCATGTATTTCAACATAAAATTTTGTTTTATATTACAATTGTCGCCATCCTGAGGTGGTAGTAGGCCAAAGTTTATAGCATCATCTTCAATCTCGGCCTTTATGATACCAGTACACTGAAATTCTTTGAAGAGACTCTCACCTTTGAAACAGAAAATACTTAGGAAATCATATATTTTGAAACATATATGCGCGCTAATTACTGGATGCAACAAACCGAATGTTTATTCGCCGTGGAGGTAGTTCATAATGAGCAATTTCGCTAAAATATCGAAAGAACCATTGTCTATATTGGATAAATTAGCACACGAAGGTACCAGATAATCATCAAACTCAAAGAATAAAGAACTGGCACGAAGACAATTGAAAGCCGACCCAAAAAAGTCACGGCGTAGACCTCCCTGGTCTTCGCCACACTCACCAATACATTTTATTTTAATATGATTGTGTACATCTAAGTCACGCAATTTGTTGAAAGCATCATTTAATAAGTGGCATCTCCGAATACGAATATAGTTGAATTCTTCATGGTCTTCCATGTAATCATATCGAACAGCTGCATCTTCCAAACATTTTAAGTCATCTGCAGATAAATTATAAAAGTGGGGATCGAAGACGACAGTGTCGCTTGAACTGTGGTGTTCATCTCGATGGTTGGCCATCTCCAGCTCAACAACTTCTAAATCGTCTTCAGCGGTAACCATAAAGGAAATATTATTCGGATCAACCATAATAACATCTGGTGAAGGCGAACAACAGTGTTCATTGTCTATATTAGGATCAGAAATAGTTGCAGTACTTGTCGATTCTGCAAGTCCAACAGGATTAGTTATCATAGATGCACTACTGTTACTCATTGTTTCTCCAACTACCGGTATCCTACTTCTCATTTCATAGCAGAGGTCGCCATCTTCATCATCTGTAGGCATATTGCTATTTTCGAGACTTAATTCGTAATCATAACGAGTGCAGAGAAAAAATTCTATTCGTCTGTAAGGTTTAGACATTTATTGTTGGTAACTTCGCAAAATAAAGTCAGTCCCACTCAGAGGAAGCTTTAGAGCTGGCTTAACGTCAACATATAGTAAAATAATTTCACTCTCAGGTACCGATTCCTTAAATACATTGCTATACAGTGCTCTGTATTTCGAAACAGCAGCAGCACGCAAGGATTCTGAGTTGCAATAATTCGGTACTGTGACAGTAGTTGTCTTCCTATATACTGCTTTCAAGCAACTATTTTTATCATTGTAAACACATGCATTAATATTAATTGTAGCAAAAGTGATTTTTTATCAGTTCTTCCAAACAACTTAGTTTTTTTATCACGTTTAAATTTTTTATGGCCTGTTGATGAATCCTCCCCCGAAGAATCATCCTTACCAATACTAGATAAATTTCCCCTTTTTTATCGGTCAAAAAATCAGAGAATGACATTACTGGTAATTGATTTATACCGGTATGTGAGTTTCCAGAGCCGCTCGCACTGGTACCACTTTGGGAACTTGTACCGGTACCACTTTGGGAACACCCTGTTGTTACTGGAACAGTATTACCACACAAACCACAGTCGGCAGTACTACTGCGACTGCCAGTACCAGGCAACCGCACTACCAGACCGGTACATACTTCGCTTTAAATAGGCACGCTTTAAGTAGGCAATCAACTAGTAGTCAAATAATAAGGGTAATAAGGGCATAGAGTACAGGAGTAATTAACGAACTTTGAAAAGGAGTGGTTTGGTATTGCTATGGACATAGCTGAATCAACAAACTTTTGTAAAAAGTATAAGAGGTTCGCCATGGGCATAGGGGAATCATCAAAGTTTGAAAAAAAGTATAAGTGGTTCGCCACAGACATAGGGGAATCGATAAAAAAATTTCTTACCACTGTGCCTCAAATGTGATATTACTGGCCTAGTCAGTATGCTTAGCTGCTTAGTCCTATACTAATATATGCCCTGTACAGAGTCTGTGTGCAGAGTGTCAGAGTGCGCAGCAGATTTATCCGGCGCACAAAATTGGATGATACACTCCAAGCTTGCTTACAATAATTTGTTAATGCACTCTCAGCTCGCCTACCACTAAAATTCAGAATTACAGTATTCAGGTATTACTGTCTGGCTGTAGGCCTATAACAGTACCCAGTTTAAACAATCAAACAATTCAGAAATTATCAACTTTATAAAAAAATTCCTGGTCCCTTCACTCAGTTCGCTTTATTTTCTTGATTCCTCAGTACCATTCTACAGTTGTACAAGTACAGTCCTATCAGTTCCAGTTCCGTCATGCTTAGGCCTATTACTACTAGGTCGAGCGAACTCGGAAAGTGGAAATTAGATCCTTCCAGGCTTCCCGATTCTCCATAGTTGTTGCAATTTCGTTTCTCCCAAGTTCAGTATCCCTTTCAAGTTGGTCTATATATGTTATGGCCAGTCGTCCACGACTACGCTTTCCATGAGTTGGTTGCCAGAAAAGTAGATCTGGTATGACCTCGTCTTTACTTCACCAGCAGTGCCCACTGAATCTTAATCTGCGTTCACGGAGGGTGGTTGATACAGGTGGTATTGTACCATAAAGCTCGGCGTTTGTCATGTGTTGTCCTAGCTGATGTTTAGGGCTGCCCTTAGTAGTCTTATGTAGCAACCATCAATTCGTTGTTCAAGTGATTTAGTCAGTGTCCAGGTCTCACCCCCATATAAAAATACACTTTCCAGTGTGGCTCGAAAGAACTTAGTCTTCAGGTGCTGGGATAGATCTGATTTCCAGATGGTATCCATTTTTGATAGAGCTACCCAAGCCTTTGCTTTCCTAACTTCTATGTCCTTTTTGCTACTCTCTATCCATGATCCAAGGTACTGGAAGTCATCGACCTTCCTTAGTTGATTATTATCAATGGTTGTCAAGTTTCCATCAACATTAAAGGTCATGAATTCGGTCTTTGTAGCATTTATATGCAATCCAACCTCCTTAGCAGCCCTCTCTACTTTATTTAGTAGAAGCTGTGCATCTGCTAGGGTATTAGAGAGCAGGGCGATGTCATCCGCAAAGTCGGTGTCTGTGACTGTAGTTGCCGGATATCTACTACTTCTGCGTTCTTGCAGTGTGAATCCCAGGTCTTCACCCTTTGTGGCCGTCCTCATTGCGTAATCCAGCACAATTACAAATAGTAATGGTGCTAATGTGTCACCTTGCAGTACGCCATCCAGGATTGAGAAAAACTCAGTTTCACCATCTAGTGAGAGTACCTGCGCTTCTGTGTCACAATATAACAATCCAATGCCAGCAACAATTACTTCTGGTATTCCATAAGCTCTTAGGATTTCAAGCATTTTACCTCTATGAATGGAGTCGAATGCCTTCTTGAAGTCCACAAAAGTCATGACAGCGGGGAGATTCTTTGACTTAATTCCTTCAATCAGTCTCCGTAGTGCAAGTATCTGAGCTATTGTTGATCTACTTGGTCGAAATCCGTTTTGGCTCTTACGCACTAGTTTCTCTATGTGAGGCCTAATCCTATATAGAATCATTTTATTGTATATTTTGGCAGCTACCACAAGCAGACAGATCCCACGATAGTTTGTTGGTATGCCGAGGTCTCCTTTCTTGGGGAGAGGCTTTAGTTGACCTTTAGTCCAAATTGGTGGTGGCTTTTCCCCTTTTAACATCCGGTTGCAAACATTCAATAATGGTCTGTTTAGCACTCCGGTTTTCCATACCTCCGGTGGGATTTCATCTAATCCACTCGCTTTATTATTGGACATGCTTTTAATGCTTCTTTGGAGTTCGGCAGGTGTGAAGTCCCCTGTTTCTATAGGTAGTGTCTTGTCATATATTTTCCTTGTAGGGCTGACCTCGATGTTTGGTGGCTGCCCAAGCAAGTTGCTGAAGTGATTTTTCCGCTTCCCAACACATTCTTCAGGACTATCGGCTTTGAGGCGCCCCTTTGCACAACTTTTCCGACCAGATACTTCATTTACAGTTTGCCAGGTAAGTCTTGATTGTTGCTGTATGTGAGCAGTTGTAATTTCTTCAGTTTTATCCTGTATGTACTTTTCCTGGCTGATGTTGTAGGCCAATTTAAGATTGTCCTTAGCTTTCTCAACCTTGTTAATGTTTTCGGTTGTTGGTTGTTCGGTTTTAACTTTGTATGCTATCTGAAGATCTTCTCTCTTACAAGTAACCTCAGAGTTTTGCCATGGCACATATTGTTTTCGTTTGGGTTTCTGGGGGATATGCCTCTTAGCTGATTCATTGTGGGCTGTTATTATATTCTGGTTTATTGAATTGGTGGATTGGTCTTCATCCATTGACTGAAGTGCTTCAAAGCGGTTTTGAACTTCTACTGTATAAGCATCCTTTACAGCATTGTCAGTTCTGAGTTTTTCCCAGTCATATTTGATTTGCTTGCTTGTCCTGGGTTTGCTGGCTCTCAAACTGAGTCTGATCTCTGCAGTCACAATTCTGTGGTCCGAACCAATTAGGTTGAATGAGCTGTATGCCTCGCAGTTGATCATGCTGTTTCTCCACTTTTTGTTTATGAGGATGTAATCCAGTTGTGCTTTGGTTCTTGAAAGGTCGAAAGGTTGAAAGGTTGAGGGTATTGAAAGGTCCATAGCTTCCCCTTACTCTTTTCGAATGTGTTGTTTGTTGGTATCAATTCACATTCTTCCATTAGGTCTAAAAGTAAGTACTCATTTCTGTTAGAACTGGTGTTATAGGTGTAACCCTTGATGTCTTCTGGGCCAATTTGGGCATTCAGGTCACCAGCAATGACTTTAACATTGTGTTTCGGAATGTCCTTTATAAGTCCAGTCAGTTCTTCATAAAACTTGACTGCTTGTTATGGCTCTGAGGCATTGGTTGGACTGTAGCAACATATAACTGTTGCCTTGGGATTCCCATCAAATGTTGCGATCATAACCCTGGAATTTATAGATTCGATGTTGTTTAGGGTCTTAAGTGCAAATGGGCTTAGCAGAATTCCTACTCCACCAATTGATGCATTGGCCGAGTTTCTTACTGCTGAGCTTGTTACTAGCGTCCATCCATTTCCAACGTCATTGTACTTCATGGCAGTGTCTTCATGACAAATCCGATGTTCTTGGATGCAGATGATGTCGATGTTATATTCCATTGCCAGAGCGACCATGTCACCTTGTTTGGTATGTGCTTTCAGCGTGCGTGCGTTCATTGTAGCAATCTTTAGTGTCTTTTTACATTTCAACAGGTTGGTTCTTCTTTCTTCTCGGTCTTCTGTTCCAGTAGCCAATTTATCGACCCCAGCCTGGTGTACCACTGGGGGACGCGGTCCTTGTTGACCCGGGCGACGACCGAGCCGGTATTTCTCCTGGAGGGTTCTCATACTCATATCTTTCAGTTGCGGGAGTAAACCGCTTGTGGTCGCAACTCCTACAAGCGTCTTCGCAGTAAATCGCCGTTGGTTGATTACCTTCCACCGACCTTGTCAGCATGTCTAGCCGTTGGTTGATTACCTTCCGCCTATCCATGGCCTACAGCCCTGCTGCCGACTGTAGGGGTCCTTTTGTTACACCCTGAACCAAGTGTGCCTCATGGGTTAGGTTACCTAACACTGGTAGAGGAGCATCCAGTATAGACAGGGCGGGGCGTGTATCATCTCTAATGCAGATGTGTATCAAGCCTTTGCCTTCAATGGTGCCCTAGGCGCTATAGCCCTCAATGACTTATTAAGTTGATGGGGCTGAACCAACCCACTCTTGATCAACTAAATAATGAATAGGCTATGCTTATCGGGCCTGCCCTACTGGGCTGGCAGCTACAGGTAGTACCACATTACTGCCATAGTGGTAGCAGGATCTGGGGACCTGACCTGACCTGAAGGCCTACTGTAGATCTACATTATGTTAGGTATAATTTAGGTACACTG
This sequence comes from Nemertoderma westbladi, assembly GCA_032718475.1. NCBI lineage: Eukaryota > Metazoa > Xenacoelomorpha > Nemertodermatida > Nemertodermatidae > Nemertoderma > Nemertoderma westbladi. The sequence goes on along the minus strand of JAUCBJ010000313.1, from coordinate 38,425 downwards.
GCAGACTGGGACATGCCACGCACACACACACCATGCCACCCACACACACACTATGCCACGAACACACACACTATGCCACGCACAACACACCATGCCACGCACACACTCACTATGCCACCTACACCCCCACGCACACACTCACGATGCCACCTACACACACACTATAAAATTAAAAATGATGTTTGTGTGGGTGACCTGTGTGTGAGAAGAGCGGTGGCCGTTATGGGCCACCGTAGACTACAACTACTAGGTTGAGCGAACTCGGACAGTGGAATTGAGATCCTTCCAGGCTTCCCGATTCTCCATAGTTGTCGCAATTTCGTTTCTCTCAAGTTCAGTATCCCTTTCAAGCTGGTCTATATATGTTATAGCCGGTCGTCCACGGCTACGCTTTCTATGTGTTGGTAGCCAGAAAAGTAGATCTGGTATGACCTCGTCTTTACTTCTCCAAATTGTTTTGTAAATCATCTGTATTTTTCAGTCAAGTTTTTTTGGAAAACCGAAATTTCTTGACTTTTCCTAAAATTTAATGGGCTATCCAACAGCGAAAACGCCATTTACATGGCTATGTTTGTTTTCGTTCTATGGTCCCTTTCTGGCACCCATCTCCAGTATTTTTCGTGCTAAAATTTTCAAAAATTTTTATGGCTCACTAAAATAAATTTATTTGCAGTATATAGCGGTTTTTTTTATGCTGATCACGATTATAGAACTCACTCGAAAATATTCGAGAAAACTTTTGGTAATTATGAATGTGCCCCCCTGGGGCACGAAAAAACAAGTAGTGCAAATATGATAATGAAAAATCACCACAAAATCAACTCAATTCTATCACCATATACAATAGGTTTTTTAGGATGCTGATCACGAATATGATACTGAAATATATCGTACATTGTTGATTAGGGCATTTTTGGATATGTGTCAATGTGCGGCATGAAAAATACAAATAGCACACATTTGATAATCAAAAATCATCACCAAATGAACCTGATTGTTAGATATTATGGGTTTTCTGGGACGCTGATCACGAATATGACACTCAAAAATATCGTATTAACTAACCAAATTCGATTTTTGCCGTTTGAAATTTTATGCTACTTTCATTTTTCGTCCCATCAGACAAGCACCAAAAACGATAGTTGCGATTATAAATAGTTATTATACATAGTATTATACATATATTTACATAGTAGGTGAAGGCGTAGGCGTAGGCGTAGGTGTAGGCGTAGGCGTAGGCGTAGGTGTAGGCATAGGCAAGGCGTAGGTGTAGGCATAGGCATAGGCATAGGCATAGGCATAGGCATAGGCATAGGCATAGGCACAGGCATAGGCATATGCATAGGCATAGGCATAGGCATAGGCATAGGCATAGGCATAGGCATAGGCATAGGCATAGGCATAGGCATAGGCATAGGCATAGGCATAGGCATAGGCATAGGCATAGGCATAGACATAGGCATAGGCATAGGCATATGCATAGGCATAGGCATAGGCATAGGCATAGGCATAGGCATAGGCATAGGCATAGGCATAGGCATAGGCATAGGCATAGGCATAGGCATAGGCATAGGCATAGGCATAGGCATAGGGATAGGCATAGGCATAGGCATAGGCATAGGCATAGGCATAGGCATAGGTGTAGGTGTAGGCGTAGGCGTAGGTGTAGGTGTAGGCGTAGGCATAGGTGTATGCATAGGTGTAGGTGTAGGCGTAGGTGTAGGCGTAGGTGTAGGTGTAGGCGTAGGCATAGGTGTATGCGTAGGTGTAGGCGTAGGTGTAGGTGTAGGTGTAGGTGTAGGCGTAGGCGTAGGTGTAGGCGTAGGCATAGGTGTATGCGTAGGTGTAGGCGTAGGTGTAGGAGTAGGTGTAGGCGTAGGCATAGGCATAGGCATAGGCATAGGTGTAGGTGTAGGTGTAGGTGTAGGTGTAGGTGTAGGTGTAGGTGTAGGTGTAGGTGTAGGTGTAGGTGTAGGTGTAGGTGTAGGTGTAGGTGTAGGTGTAGGTGTAGGTGTAGGTGTAGGTGTAGGTGTAGGTGTAGGTGTAGGTGTAGGTGTAGGTGTAGGTGTAGGTGTAGGTGTAGGTGTAGGTGTAGGTGTAAGCGTAGGCGTAGGTGTAGGCGTAGGTGTAGGCGTAGGCGTAGGTGTAGGCGTAGGTGTAGGCATAGGTGTTGGTGTATGCATAGGTGTAGGCGTAGGTGTAGGCGTAGGTGTAGGCGTAGGTGTAGGCGTAGGCGTTGGTGTAGGTGTAGGCGTAGGCATAGGTGTATGCGTAGGTGTAGGCGTAGGTGTAGGCGTAGGTGTAGGCGTAGGCATAGGTGTATGCGTAGGTGTAGGCGTAGGTGTAGGTGTAGGCGTAGGCATAGGTGTATGCGTAGGTGTAGGCGTAGGTGTAGGCGTAGGTGTAGGCGTAGGTGTAGGCATAGATGTAGGTGTAGGTGTAGGTGTAGGCATAGGTGTATGCGTAGGTGTAGGCGTAGGTGTAGGCGTAGGTGTAGGCGTAGGTGTAGGCGTAGGTGTAGGGATAGGTGTATGCGTAGGTGTAGGCGTAGGTGTAGGCGTAGGTGTAGGTGTAGACGTAGGCATAGGCTTAGGCATAGGCATAGGTGTAGGTGTAGGTGTATGCATAGGTGTAGACGTAGGTGTAGGCATAGGCGTAGGTGTAGGTGTAGGCATAGGTGTAGGCATAGCGTTTACACCCATATAAAAGTACACTTTCCACTGTGGATCGAAAGAACTTAGTCTTCAGGTGCCTGGAGAGATCTGATTTCCAGATGGTATCAAATTTTGATAGAGCTACCCATGCCTTTGCTTCCCTAACATCTATGTCTTTTTTACTACTCTCTATCCATGATCCAAGGTACTGGAAGTCGTCAACCTTCGTTAGTTGATTATTATCAATTGTTGTCAAGTTTCCATTAACATTAAAAGTCATGAATTCGGCCTTGCATTTATATGCAATCCAACCTCCTTAGCAGCCCTCTCCACTTTATTCAGTAGAAGCTGTGCATCTGCTAGCATATTAGAGAGCAGGGCTATGTCATCCGCAAAGTCGTTGCCTATGACTGTAGTTGCTGGATATTTAATACTTCTGCGTTTTTGTAGTGTGAATCCCAGATCTTCACCCTTTGTGGCCGTCCTCATTGCGTAATCCAGCACAATTACAAATAGTAATGGCGCTAATGTGTCACCTTGCATTACTCCATACTACAGCCAGGATTGAGAAACACTCAGTTTCACCATCTGGTGAGAGTACCTGCGCTTCTGTGTCACAATATAACAATCCAATGCCAGCAACAATTACTTCTGGTATTCCATAAGCTCTTAGGATTTCAAGTATTTTACCTCTAGGTATGGAGTCGAATGCCTTCTTAAAGTCCACAAAAGTCATGACTGCGTGTTCTTTGACTTAATTCCTTCAACCAGTTTCCGTAGTGCAAGTATCTGAGCTATTGTTGATCTATTTGGCCGAAATCCGCTTTGGCTCTTACGCAGTAGTTTCTCTATGTGAGGTCTACTTCTATATAGAATCATTTTGTTGTATATTGTGATACCACAATAAGACAGATCCCACGATAGTTTGTTGGTACACCGAGGTCTCCTTTCTTAGGGAAAGGCTTTAGTTGACCTTTAGTCCAAATTGGTGGTGGCTTTTCCCCTTTCAGCATCCAGTTGCAAACATCCAATATTGGTCTGTTTAGTACTCCTGTTTTCCATACCTCCGCTGGGATTTCATCTAATCCACTAGGTATTAAGGGAGATGATGAGGTGTTGATAAATAGGTATATAGTAGAAATTATGCTGGCTCTTTATTTCCTCACACCGTCCTTCAAAGTTAAAAACCTTTCTTTCAACTGCCTTATCTTAATTAAATAAGCGGCATTCAATTTTTTTTCAGAAAGGAAGTGTTACAAAGGGGAACTTCAGTGCAACACATCATCTGCGGTACATAATACAGTCAATGACTGTTTGGTTGGAATAGAAGATGAGGAAATACGAATTCAAAGGAATATTACAACATGCGAAGCTGAGCACGGAATATACTGTGGTGTAAGTTGATCTATGGGTGCAAATTTTTTTATAACAAATGATGCATTGTACAACCTAGGTAGAATCATATTAGCAAAACCCAGGGATACCTTGCTGAATAACAGTTAGTTGCGTTTCTAAGATTCATCTGGTCAGTTTGGATTGGGCATGACCCACCAGTTCTAGTTTACAGTTGGTCCATGCAGGGGCCAATAGAACTGTATGACATTCATTATGAGTGGTATATAAGATTCCCATAAACTACACGATTTCTTAGACTAAAATTCAAGTGACATCAAAATTGCGTGTTATTAATACAATATTCCAGTATGTTTATAATATAAAGGCCATAAATACCGTTAGCTACTGTTAGTACAAATATTTTAAATTTGAAATTGAAATCAAAATTTAAACTAAAATTGAAAAATTAAAATTAATTATGAATACCTTTTCATACTGGTAGCCAACAAAACAATAACATAACCTCATAAAAAAAAATGCCAACTGGCAACTGCATATCTATGTGTCAAAATATATTATCTTATTTCTGTTTTAGATGGATGTTATACATGAAAATAACACTTTCAACATATCATTGGGATGCAACTCTGAATGCTACAAGAATAGCAATGGATTGCAAGATATTAATTGTACATATTACATGAATACCAATGCAGATAAGTGCCAGACGAAGTGTTGTAATGATGACTTTTGCAATAAGGCGCCTGCTTTTCATATAAACATTGCACACATTTTTTTGGTAATAATTATGTCACATATTCTACTGGTAAATGAAATGAAATAGAATATTTACTACTGTAATACTGTAGGTGATTGCAATGAAAGATTGCTTTCACAGTGTAAATTTATGTAGAAAGTTTATGTAGCTGTCAAAATCGTCATTTTAAGTAGTAATTATTACTTTAATAGACTAAACGTTAAATATGATGTGTGCTTTTAATTAAAAACGGGTGGTATTGATAAATAATTGCAGATCGGGATTGGACACAGTGGTTTTTTTTTGTATAATTTCATACTACTGTATATATCAGGTTATAAAACAAATACAAAATTTTCTTAATTGTCTTGTACAATTTATGTTATTTTCGGTTCAAGTTGTGTTGTTTTCATATAATTTATAGAAATTTATCTTGCATAAATAGTATTTAAAGCACAACAGGACAATAACTATTATTAGAACTGTCACTATAAATTAATTATAAACTGTAAATATGCAAATAAGAGAAAAATAGTAAAAAATTCAGACGTTGAGCACTGCGCCGAATATGTTGTGATCCATGTGGGAGAACGTGTAATGTATGTAAATGTTTTCCAGTAGAATTAGAACTATTAAATTGCCAATCAAGAAAGTGAACATAACTCGGATAATCTTATAATCTAAATAAAATAAAAATCAAATAATTTGTTTGTTAATTGTTATTGGCGACTAAAGACATGCCATATCATCAGATCTAGGACTTTTCACCACGGGTCTTCCCGTCCCGGAGATGAAGTACAAAAAATATCTGGAGACGAATCCTGGATATCCAGGGACAAAAATTCTGCCACCTTGGACTTTTCGTTCTAGTCTATTCATCGTGGACTTTTCGCCCCATTTTTTTCAACACATAGTATTTGTCCCAGACTATTCCTCCCTGATATCTCTCCTACTGTATGGACATACTGTATCTCCCGCACTTTTAGTCTTAAAAGGATAACACCCCATAACATTGTTATAAACAGTAATTAGTCATAACACGTTTTGCAATTTGTACATATAAGCATATATATAATAACAGGTCATGCAGCGAGCGGATTGCTGAAATTTGGGCCGATCTTTTCCCTATTTAAGGCACTATTTTCATAATATTTCCTTAGAAACTTTTATGCTACTTTTGTTAAGTGGATATGATGACTAGGGTTCATAGAAATGTAATAAAATGTCTTTCTGGAATTTTTATCTTGTAGTTGCCAAGGGTGCAAAGTTCAAACTTTGCGCGCCTGTATTTCAGGGCGACAACGGATTCTTTCCTTGAGATTTGGTAGGTTATTAAAGGGAATAAAAGAATCAAAATATTCAAAATATTTCAAAATATTTTACATTTGAATCTGTTTAAAAAATATGAAAAATTGTCTACCAATTCTATAAAACACCATTTTTATTCTTTTGTCAGTCTAAATAATAAGTTAAAATTGCCAACATGTTATTTTATAATTCGTCAATTGTGAATCATAATATTTCTAATAGTCAATATTTCAGTTTCCAGTTTCTATCTGGCGGTCATAATGGGAAATTATCGTAATTCCCGTCGCCATGGAAACGGGATTGAAAAAAAAAATTAAATGTATAAAATATTTTGATAGTCTTTTGTTCCCTTTACTTATATACCAAATCTCAAAAACTGATTCCCTTGTCGTTTTGAATTACAGGCACTCGAAATTTGAACTTTGCGCCCGGTTACCTTGGCAACTACAAGATAAAAATTCCAGAATGAAATTTTATTACATTACTATGAATCCTAGTCATCATATCCACCTAACCAAAGAAGCACATAAGAAGTTTCTAAAGAAATATTATGAAAAAGTGCCATAAATTGGGAAAGAACGGCCCACGCTAATGACCTGAAGGGTGGGTTGCTGGACACCCTAGTTAACCCCTATTAGTTAAAAGCGCTTTTAAAAAACTTTAAATAACGCTATTAGCTTAATAAGTTTGCTTGAAACCCTTTTAACCTAAAAGCGCTTTTAGTTTGCTAAAAGCGCTTTTAGTAAGACAACTATTTTCTATGGAGCCACTAGTAGGGGTTAAAAGTTACTTCGAAGCACCTTTTACTTGCTATTAAAAGCTATAACAATAATTCATTATATATTTTTAAATATATAATAATATATATATAAATTATTAAATATATAAATATAAAATATATATAAAATATAAAATAAATTATATATTAAATATATAATAATATATATAATATAATAATAAGCAGCAGCTTGGTCTAGTGGTGACATTACTGTGCTTCCGATTAGGGAGCCCGGGTTCGATCCGTAGATGGGGCAGCACTGTTTGGGCTACTACTACTACTATACTACTACTACTATGATCGGCATGCTGCATTGCAGCTGCATTTTTAAGAATGCTGTGCCGGCTTGTCAACAAAATTGCACCGCCACAACTCCCTATCACCCATGACATTTGCTAGATCATCCGCATCTTTAAGGCCAGTGTCCTTTAAGATGCGTCTCAAGAAAGTCATGGGCTGTCCACCATGCTTATTCACTCCATGAGGCTGCCAAAGTACAAGATTATGCACTGGCTGGTCCCCACGGCGAAAGCAATGTCCTGCAAAACGGAGGCGATTTTGTTCTAGTGTCAAGCTTGGGGGAACCAATGAGACACCTCCAATGTTATATAGTGTCTGGTTGGAGATGTGTGCCTTGTACTTGACACAATGAACCCGGCGTAGCATTCTTGTGAATGTGCCATCCAGAGATTTGGTGTCCTCAGCAGTTAGAGCCCAGCATGGACTCCCGTAGAGGAGTACTGGAACTACTGCTGCTCTAAATAATCGGACCTTAAGTTTCCGATTAATTCTCGGTGACTTCCAAATCCTGGAAAGCCTATTCAAGGCTGCCCATGCCTTTCCCTTACGTATTCGAAGGTCCTCACCTGACTTCCGGATCCATGATCCCAGGTAACAGAAGTCGTCCACATGCTCAAGCATACCATCCTTTGAGCTTATGCTCATCCGATCAGAGACTTGCTGAGGACTTTCAAAGTTAACTGTCAGAAATTTGGTCTTTCTGGAGTTAATAAAAAGACCAACACTAGAAGCAGCATGTTCTAATGAGCTGAGGAGCCGTTGGGCTCCCTCTAATGATTCTGATAGTACTCCTAAGTCATCAGCAAAGTCTAGATCAGTTAGGTACTTGGCAGGATTTCCTTGACTTCTGGAGCCAGTAGGTGGAGTTATCATCACCCCATCATCATTATAATGATCTAAGGACATGCGTAGAACATAGTCAACCACAATAATGAACAAGAATGGTGCAAGTGTGTCTCCTTGGAGGACGCCCCATTACACTTCAAATGGTTCTGTGTCACCGTCAACAGTAGACACAAATGTTGTCGAACCATCGTATACTGATCTGATTGCTGCAATAATTTCATCAGGAATCCCATATAATGAAAGTATGCTGAACATACGTGAGCGAGAGACTGAATCAAAGGCCTTGAAGAAGTCAACAAAGATAACAGCCAGATGCCTGTCTTTCTTTTTTGATAACTCTTCAATTATCCTTCTAAGTGCCAAAATGGGCTCCATGGTCCCACGACCTTTACGGAACCCATTCTGATTTCCACGTAGCAGTCTCTCAATGGGATCCCTGATGCGATTTAATAGAATTCTATTGTATAGTTTTGCAGCAATCGAGATCAATGAGATTCCCCGAAAAGAACCATAGAGTGTTAGGTTGCCCTTCTTGGGAACTGGCACCAACTTATTTGTTTTCATTCTTGTGGGACTCTTGTTGTACGGTACATGTCTACTATGATGGGATAGATGAGCTTTAAACACTCAGGTATTTTAAAGACCTCAGGGGGAACACCATCTACTCCACTGGCACGATTGGTCTTAATGCTCTTTGCAGCAGCCTTCACTTCTGCAAAGGAGATATCGCCAATGGGAATATCTGGGAGTACAGACTCAGACACTTTTACTTCTATAAAGTTATCAGGCAATACCCTGTCATTATTGAGGAGCTTTTCAAAGTGGGCTTTCCCACCATTGAGGCGATCGGCTGGTGATTCAGCCTTAACCTTGGTGGTTGGTTGGCTTTTCCGCCCAGTAAGCAGATTGATCGATTTCCATGCCTGGGATGATTGCCTGCTGTCGTCAGCATCATTGATGGCATCAACCTGTTGGTTTATTAGCTCCTGTAGATTAACAGAGTACTGCCTGTTCAGGGACCTAGATGCAGCTTTAACTGCATTCTTGGCCGCTGTAGTCTGTTTGAGTCGGGACTCTTTCTGCGCCTTATAAAGGTCATTTCGGCACTTCTGAATTTTGTTGTCAGTCCAGGGGGCCCTTTTCCTGTTTCGAGGGTATACAGGAACTGTTTCTGCAGCTGCTAACTTAACTGCTTCTGTAAAGGCAGTATAGCCCTCACAGTGATCTGCCGCCTCAGAGGCAAGAGCCTCATACCTGTTGCTCAGCTGTAGTGTGAAGCTGGATCTCACACTTGGCTGTTGCAACAGAGAGGACCAGTCATGCCGCGGCAAGGCAGATTTCGTTGTTCTGCTAGCACGCAGACTAAGTCTTACCTTGGCCACAATAAGGCGGTGATCACTGGAGAAGGGTCGAAGTGTAAATGCATTGCAGTCTTGTATAGAGCTCCTGTATTTCCTACGAAACAGAATATGGTCTATCTGGGACTTGTGACCACTGGGTCCACTATGAGTCCATAGCTTTCCAGTTCGCTTCTTGAACTGGGTTCCAGCCGAAAACAATCCATTTCCAGAGATAAAATCCTGAAAATGGACAGAATTTCGGTTAACTCTATTGCTATAGACCCAGGGCGATGTAGGTGATTGATGCAGACTTGCATTAAAGTCTCCCAGGAATGTTAAGAATGCATGCTGATCCACTCCATCAGTAGCTGCTTGTAGATTCTGGTAGAAATTTTCCACCTCCTCTACAGGGGCAACACTAGTTGGAGAGTAGCACACAATCAGAACCACCTTAGGAAACTTCTTAGCCAGTCTTCCAGAACATGAGAAGTGGCAACGGATGATGCGGTTAGAGATTTGGTCTATTTTGTCCAATGCTGCATGTGCAGTTGGATTCATCAATAGACCAATTCCACCATTGCCACTATCATCTGCTGACGCGAGGGCGAGTCGCCAACCGCCCCCCATGTCCTTAATCAGAACCTCATCAGTCTGTCCAGTCTGCATTCGGTGCTCATGAACACCCACTGAGCTAAGAGAAAGCTTATCTGCCAAGGCAGTCAGCTCACCTTGTCGCATTGAGGACCCGAGTGTTAGGGTGTTTACTGAGGCTAGTCTTGTGACTTGCCTCAGATTCACCAATGGCTTTGTTGGTCGGGGTGGAACATGAGAGTAGCCTCCAACTCCAGAATCCCTCTCCCCATCACAATCTGGCCTTCCTGGTGACCCAGGGCTGCACCTCCTTTATGCTGCATGGAGGTGGCAAGTTTTCTTGATCAATGACCTAGAATACCTGACCTGACCTGACACTGTTTGGGCACAGTGCTTTAAATGCTGCAGCCTAGCCCAACCCCGGCTTTCATCCTTCAGTGGTCGATAAATGGGAACCAAGGCAACTTGGGAAACAGAGTGGAAGGGTTTACTGTGGAAGATCACCCATGGTGGTGAACAGGCATTCCTTGGCTTAACGAGCCTAAAAGATTCTCCCCTTCATTATATATTTTTGTACCATAACATCATTAATATCTTTTCATTTTTTGTGGCAACATTTGTTCTAGAACAATGAATATATCAATGTTTAATGTCAAATATATTCTAGAATAATCATACTATACTAGAACCAATATTAGAAGTTATAATGATCATTAAAAGTGACTTAAAGCTACGAAGTCCAAAAAACGTAGAGGGTTGACTCCATGGCTATATATTACCCTAATTGGATTCTAGAAATATATTATTTCCTATTATTTAATGTTTTTAATTCGGTATCTTAGACATTAGAAGTTTATTTTTTATTATGTCAGTGCATTTGATGTTGATGCTTGACAACATAACGCAAAAATGCAGTTAAATCGTGAGCGCGTATTAAGAAGTAATGACAACCCATTTGAGGTTTTCAGTGACAAAGAATTTATCCAAAGGTTTCGGTTTGATAAATCAGCTATTATAGACATTTCAGATATCATTCGCGACGATTTTAAGATATATGATTAATTAATACATAATTAATATTTATTTATTAATTCAACTTTTTACTTTTATTATATTATTTATTGACGCGGGGGTGGTCTAACGCTTTCCACTAGACGGGCTCGTTCTTTGTCATTCCATGCTGGCTTTCTATTTCTTTTCGCCATCTTATTGTCTAAGTTAGTATGTAGTATAATGAGAGTCTCATTCGTATATTTAGGCAAGTCAATCTAGCATAAGACCCAAAATATATTTCCTTTCTATCAAAAATTTTAGTGACATAAAAACAAAAATTTAGTTTTAGCGAATTAGTTTTGTTTACACGTTTGCCCCTCCTTTTCCTAGATTGAGTGGACTACTTGTAGGGGCCTATTTTATTTTTTACAATTAATATTTTAAACTCAAACTTGAATTCTAGAAATAGAGATATGAGCTATAGTGATGAGATGGTATTATTTAATATTTAATTACTAATAGCGCTATTTAAAGCCCTATTAGCACTAATAATCCTATTAGTAAAAAGGGCTGTTAATAATGTTTCAGGCAACGCTTTTTAAAGTCGCTATTTACTAATAGCACTATTAGTGCTAATAGCCCTTTTAAGCCTAATAGTGCTTTTCATGAATTTCACGAATAAACGGACATAGGGGCTCATAAAAAAACCTTCGCAGATAATCTTTTTAATGTTTGGATCTCATACCTAACATCCTAAAGTATCTGAAATGAGAAATTGGAAGCAAATTCCGTTATGTGTGGGCTCCTACTTGCAAGTTGAAATTGACTGTACATTTTTTAACATTTTCCAAAATCTCTGTGCGAATTTTGCCTACAATTAAGGCGCAAATACAGTCATTATAAATAACATTAATCCTAGTCTGTCTAATTGCCTGTGTGAGTAATGGCTCAACCTCGGTTGTAGTTAAGAAATAAATTAATTTTGGTTTCCTAGAGATCAATCAACTTCGTTTGAAACAATAACAAAATGCTATTGCGAATTTCGTAATTCCGTAACGAAAACATGACATTTTTTAAAATAGCTTTTCAACTACTCAACATGTGACATTTAAATTTTAAATTCTCTTCCTCTACCCGCTGGGCAATACCCAATTATTTTCCTTTTGTGGCAATGTGATATATAAGTCGAGATATTTGCGTTACGGAATTACAATTACAATTTGCTGTAACAGCAAATTGATTGCTAAATTTCCTTAATCTTTACCATGGCGGGCATTTTGAACATCTCCACTTATGCGCAATATGTTTAGTTAAAATTTAAAATTCAATAATTTGCAGAACTTTCACTTTAAAAAATTCAAAAAAAGCCTTGTCTTTTTTTGTGTAATTCCGTAACGTAATGTTTGCGATATTAAAAATAATAAATCCGAGTCAAATTGAATAAAACTAACGAAACCAATATGTTCTCTGATAATTTGTCTTACTATGCCCCACAAATTATAGTTCATTTAAGTCATCTTCTAAACACCAGGTAACACTTTAACTGGGAAAAGTCGTGCGAAATGTAATTCCGTAACGATGAAATTCATGTTTTCCACTAATAGCGCGTCCAGCAACCCACCCGGTCCAGCAACTGTTATTTAATACACTTATCACTTATCACAACTTATCAGCCTACGTACCCGTAGTTGCTCACATTATAGGCCTAATACTATAAGATATATCGGCAACGACTGCCAGACTGCTTGGCGCCGCTATCTCGAAATTCGTTTAATAGAATGTAATGGCACCCTGTTGCAAGTGTAACCGAGCAGGATCGTGTCCCAACTGCGTTTGCTTTCACCGAGGCCTGGTATGTACCAGTTGTTTACCGAAGAAACAAGGAAGATGTAAGAATATTCCGAAGGTCGAGATGAGCATAAACTCCGAACAAAACACATCCGTACACACCAAACTACAAGCTGGTTCTACGGAGCCATCTGCCAGGATGGCGGGAGAAGCGGTGAGTGTGTCTCAAATAGCGGTCTCTGTAGAGTTTCCCGCTGGGGCGATTGGAGACGAATCGAAACGCAGTGGTGCGTCGCAACCGTTTCCAACAGACTCTACTACGAAGTCCATTGTTTCCATGGTGATGGAGACAAGTCGGAATGCAGCGGTTCGTCCCAACCGATACCAACAGACAATACTACGAAGTCTTCTGTCGCCATGTCAACTGGAGACGAGTCGAAACGCAGAGGTGCGTACCAGCCGAAGCTAACAGACTCTACTACGAAGTCTACTGTCTCCGTGGCAACTGGAGACGAGTCGAAATGCAGCAATGCGTCCGAACCGTTTCCAACAGACTCTACTACGAAGTCTATTGTCTCCATGGCGACTGGAGACGAGTCAGAACGCAGTGGTGCGTCCCAACCGAAACCAACAGACTCCATTACTACGAAGTCTATTGTCTCCATGGCGACTGGAGACGAGTCGAAACGCAGCGGTGCGTCCAAACCGATTCCAACAGACTTTTCTACGAAGTATATTGTCTCCATGGCGACTGGAGACGAGTCGGAACGCAGCGGTGCGTCCCAACCGAAACCAACAGTTTCTACTACTACGAAGTCTACTGTCTCCATGGCAACTAGAGATGAGTCGAAACACAGCAATGCGTCCGAACCGTTTCCAACAGACTCTACTACGAAGTCTATTGTCTCCATGGCGACTGGAGATGAGTCGGAACGCAGCAGTGTGTCCCAACCGAAACCAACAGAGTCTACTACGAAGTCTGTTGTCTCCATGGCAACTGGGGACGAGTAGAAAAGCAGCGGTGCGTCCAAATCGACTCCAACAAACTCTACTACGAAGTATATTGTCTCCATGGTGACTGGAGACGATTCGGAACGAAGCGGTGTGTCCCAACCGAAGCCAACAGACTCTACTACTAAGTCTATTGTCTCCATGGCGACTGGATACGAGTCGGAACGCAGCGATGCGTCCCGGCTGATACCAAAAAACGATACTACGAAGTCTATTGTCTCCATGGCGACTGGAGACGAGTCGGAACGCTGCAGTGCGTCCCAATCGAAACCAATAGACAATACTACGAAGTCTATTGTCTCCATGGCGACTGGAGACGAGTTTGGACGCAGCGGCGCGTCCCAACCGAAGCCAACATACTCCACAGGGGGATCAGGGGAACCCAGGATGACCATGGGGGGACCCAGCGAACCCGGGTCAGCCCCAGGCAGGCCAGTCAAATCCGGGATGAGCACAGTGGGATCCAGCAAACCCGGGACGACCATGGGGGGACTCGCGGAATCCATGACTGTGAAAGGATCCGAAATCAGTAAGGACTTGGAGGACAATGTAGGAAAGTTACGGACTTTTTTAGACCAACTATAGATAATGATTGTGTAAATATCTCTAAAATTCATACTAACAATATTGTACAGGACCCTGTTAGTGAAATTACGCCCACAAAAATAAAAATGCCTGCAGAGAAATTTAAGGGTGAGTCAGCTACTGAGATTTCTGTTTACCTTTCTAATATAGGGGCTTCAAACATTCCTCTGCCGCGAATTATTCCTACCCCAGATAATCTAAAATGCCTGCAGCCTGCTGCATGGCTTAATGATGCTGTTTTAGACTGCTTCCTGGGGCTAGTTGAAACGAATGTCAGTCACTGCACTTCTGTTCCCATCCAGCTCACCACACTTCTGCAGAATAAAGAGTATGATACGTTATGTGCTGTAAAATATATCGCCAAACGGTACCTTGGATCCAACAAATCATCTCCACCAGAGTGGCTGTTCTTTCCTGAATGTATAAACCACCACTTTGTCATTCACATAGCCAATTCTATTACTAAAGAAGTATATCGCTTTTCCTCTTTGAAATCTGACAACATTATGCCATCTAGAACAACGTGTGAAATTGTAAAAGTTCTGGATGAAATTGACCGCCTTCTCCCTAATGGACGCAACAGAGAAACCTCGAGCATATCTAGCAGCAAATGGCACGTCACTGTCTGTCCTCAACCAATCCCAAAGCAAACAAACACCTATGACTGTGGTGTATATATCTGTTTCTTTGCACTTGCAACAGCGCATGGCAACTTCAGCGCTCTGTCTTACAGATAGCTTGAAGTGCCGCAAATGGCTCTATGATTGTATCGATCAGTTCAAACTTGTACATGATACTCTGTACGCGCTTTTGAAGACCTTTAGCAGTTTAACCTGCCAAAATTTATATGTCTTTTGGTTTATAAATAGACTTTAGAAAATGACAAGTATTTAATACCAATAAACACAACATTAGCCGAAGCCAGCCTAGTGCGCGTCCATTCACCCGCTGGATATACCCGGGAGACTGGATTCGGAGGGCTTAGATTGTTATTGCAGTGTAAGCTTACTGTATTATTCGATTGATCGTTAATAAATAATTTCTGACTAATATTATACACTTTCGGGAAATATTAACAGTTCCTTTAGGACGTGGCGCTCTATCTAGGTAAACAGAGATATGACTTATACTAAACACAATGGTAAGTCGGTAAGGCTTATGATTCACGTATGAGGCGCATTCTTTAGGAAATGCTTAGTTATCAGTCACAATCATGCACACTACCGGTAACACACAATGCTGCACACTAATCTGCCGACCGTCAATGAATTTTATCATATATAAAGAGAACAGCAATTGACTCATGTAGTGCCTATCAAATAGCATTAAACTCACTACAAACCACGATAATATAAGTCGCAATCGCTATATGTAACCTGTCTCTCTAACCTGTGGTGTATCAAGAAAATTGGGAAATTTGGGTTCTTTATAGATGTTCTCCAAATAATATTCAACCAACTGATACAAAATAATAACAACAGTAAAAGGCATTAAGACGGTAGGTTAAGATATGATATGACAATGTATGTGCCGTTGCGCTACTGCGCTGATAATTGGGCCGATAACAGTTATACGCTCTATAATCTAAGCCTACTAATGTTTCTTCTAAAGTCTGAAAACAATTGACTCCAGAGCCGGTGTTCTTGGCCTAGATAGAAAAAACACAACAGAGTCACAAAAAACTGCTACTGTCTCTAACACCGTTGCAGGTATCTTTTACACAGAGAGGAATAGCTCTCATTGGCAGAACACCAGATTCCACAAGTTCCACGAATATCTAAATGCCGAACTATCAGGAATTTTGCAACCCTTGGCCAACACACAAAATGAGTCACTCCGCTCGGTTGTCCTGGTTGCATACTCTGCTGCTATAGCTCTGGTTGGCCGATAGAACATAGCAAAGAGCCCCTCGTATAACAAATCAGCCAATCAGCCGGTCGCTTTGCATCATTCGAGTTAGAGAGCTTTTTAGAGTATTCCAGCGCCTGGGGGGAAACTGGATTGCAAATCAAAAGGGCCAGTTATATCCCACAAAAGCTTTTACACCGCTCCCAGAAAATGGGATTTGAGTCTATAAAATATACAAAATCACAGTTTCTAATATACGTAAATACTCTAAACAGTTAGTCTTTCTTACGCGGACGGCGTTTACGCAGTTTTTTAAAGCTAGCCAGAGTCTTTTTCTCTTTGGGGCGAGCCACTTTACAAGGAGGGCTATAACTCCTGGGTGAAGGGTGCAATATGATTGCATCAGAGGGTGTAGGATTATGGTCGGTGTATCCGCCAGTCGAAGTGCCGGGTTGATTGACATCAACGTCGGGGGAGAGGGGTCTAACGGCCTTGAGAGCGCGTTTTAGGACAGCCGCTCTTACGGGTCCTTTACGAGTGGTCTGAACGAGAGCCGTGGGTGGACCATAGGCAGTCAGAAACTTCCTGGGTTTAATGGTTCTTTCCAACTCGCGTTCGCGGGCTCGGTATTCGTAAGGCCGTCGATATACTTCCTGTAACTCGGGGTGTGAGTTAACAAATAAGTCTCCATAGTCCGGGTCCTGACGGATATAATTGATTAAGTTATAGGAATGAAGGTCGCTAGGATTAACACTCCTAAGAAATTTGCGTACGAACTTGGTTGAAATATGTTCTCCGACGCGCTTCAGTAGTTCGTAACTCGATATGCGTGATTTCTGTTCGACAGAAGCGAATAGATAAGGATGGAACGCCAGTTTCGATTGCCCTTTTAATCACGATTTGGAAAGCGTAGATGAAATGATCACACTACGTTACATCAGAGCTTGGGAAGCGAACGCTGATTTACATTGTGATTCGCGCCATCGCTATTATCCTGGACGCGCTTACTAAGGAGTTTATACTCCTTAGTAAGCGCGTCCAGGATAATAGCGATGGCGCGAATCACAATGTAAATCAGCGTTCGCTTCCCAAGCTCTGATGTAACGTAGTGTGATCATTTCATCTACACTTTCCAAATCGTGATTAAAAGGGCAATCGAAACTGGCGTGTCTCTTTATTTGACAATGGTGACATTGAGTCATAAATTGAGGGCAAACCGCATAAATGTGCAAGTTATTGAGTCTGCAATACGCGCAATAAATTTCCATCGCCGGTTGTTCGTGGAAATAGGAACAGCGGACGTTTGTGTCCATGGGCGTAACATGGTCTCTCGATGCGCATAACCGACAACGTTGCCGAGAAACATAGTTGGCATGGCGATAATCGTACGCAGTGAGACACTATGGACCTTGATACCATTCTAGGATGTAATCGTTGTCGCTGTTCCGGGCGCGATAGGCTGAATCTCCTCAGATTCTAGGCATATTGGTTCGTCTTCCCAGTCTGTTACGAATAGAATTTTTGTGATCTATTCTCGGTTTATCGTTACGACTCCGCTGGGTATGATATTTAAATAGAACCATTTCCCTTTCGGTGTCTACATCGTCCGTATCATGTAAATCGATAGGATGGCCGGTAGTTAGGAAGTCCATATACGTACCATTACGATGCGTATAGCGAGCGGTGAATTTTCGATAGTCCAATTCACGCGTAAGTTGCTCTTGGGACATCGGCGGTTCGATATAACGACCATCGTCCTCCGTAATAGTTGGATCGGCTTCACCGCGTATCAAGCTATCCACAAATGCTTGTAAAGGTAGAGTATATCGCTCCCTGATACCAAGATCATCTTCTATCAACTCCGTCATATCTGCTATCTGAGTTTATTAATATTGTAATGAGTTTATGTTTAGGCGAGCGGACGTCGCTGCCTACCTCTCTTTGCCCCCGGACAGTGGGATTCTCAGCGCCGATGTACCGTCGTCGCGGTGTTTACGCCAACATGTAGCAACAGCACGACAACGATAACCGGCACAAGTCACTCCACTGTCCGTCCCAAAGGCTTGAATCCACTTTAGGTTCTTTCTATAGGAGAGTTGGGCTACTTTCACAATTGCGACTAGCTACCGTAAACATACTTTAGCAGTAACATTCACCTATAAACGCACAAATTCCACACAACTGTCACCAATTGTACACATATAGGCCATTTGTCCGTTAGTCAGTGCCTTCCAGAATGTCACGTTATTACTGTGTATCTTTGGATACTAACAGTGTGCTATGCATTCTCTATGCTAGGCAATGGGACAAGCTTTCTATTGTTCTTTTAACTTGCTTCTAATTCTAGCGTGGGTGTTGCTATGGTGACATTATGGAAAGCTAGCGGTAGAATTAGGGTAATTATCATGCATACAGATCTGGAATGCTATTTAATAGTAATTCTTTAATTGTCAATATCCTCTTTATACATGATTTTATTAATTTTATTGGCTATTGACTATATGTCGGAGATTCTCGCGCTCTAATACACTCAATAAGATGGATCTCCGCTCCCATGATCTATTAATTAATGGAATTTTGGGAATGTTATAAATTGCACAAAATGACAATTTATGAAATTCATTTAAAATATGAATTTAAATTTATTCCCGTGAATTTTATTATTTGATGTTAAAATTGACACAATTTTTATTCCAGAGCATGTCTGGGGACTTAGGATCCTTAATTCTATAAAATTGTCTTTTAAGAGTATCGGTAAGTGCTGCGATATCTTAATTGACTAGAAATTTTATAGGATCTGATTTTTGCAGATTTTAATAAATATTAAATTAATATTTAAGATGGGCACCGATTTATTCCAGAACTTGTCTGGGGACGTTAACCACTGATTCTAGAATTTGTCTTTCAAGTATATCGGTGGGTGCCACGATATCTTAATCGACTAGAATTACAGATGATCAAAAAGGTTTAACAGATTTATTTGCGTTTTACGCTACTGTTATAGGGACATCACGCTACTATATGTATTATTTAATATAAGGTAGAAGAGCAATATCGCACGAAGCAATGTCAGTGTGAAGAGGCAAGTCGTTCCCAAGGTCTACCCAGAGCTTGGTTTAGCCGAGACACGAGGATCTGAACTTTGTATTCCTAATACTCTGCCTACCAATAATACTTGAATATAGTAGTGGCTTTATTGTACTTTAATAAGTACGGACATGTCATCTTACATGTAGTCTCGTATTTATAATATAATACGGACAGTAAGGAAAGAGAAAAAGAATTATTTCTCGCCGTCACACTAAATATATATTATATATATGTAATTACGTAATAAACACTAATATATTGCACTAATCTACCAAATAATCTAAAAATAACCTTCGACTAAATAAAATTGAATAAAAACGATTATAATAAAGTACATAATAATGTTCACATATAAAATATAATAAAATAGATAAAATAATATAGTCATGCACCCACTCCAGACGTATCACGTTGGGGAGTCCCTAGATGTTTGAGGAAATAGGGAGGTGGTCGTGGGAAGAGTGTCTTGGCTTCCATAGTTTCCGGAGAGTTCTCTGTCTCTTTCCAGTAAACATAAACGACCAACTGGGCGGTTGAGTTGTTGCGTCTCAAAGATTATGCCTGGCTTCTTGAAGTTACGCCGCATGACGACGAGTTCTACCGAGCGTACTAAACCATCATCCGAGATGTGAGTCTCAATGATACGACCTGTCTGCCACCGTTTACGTGGGAGGTCTGAATCTACAATAAGCACCATATCTCCGGCGCCGACGTTTTCTTGCTGCGCAAACCACTTAGTTCGAAGTTGTAGCATGGGCAGATAATGTTTCTCGAAATGGTCAGCGAAACGACGGGATAGCAACTGCATAAGTTGCCAAGTTCGACGGCAGTATTCGTCTCCTTCGGTAATCTCCGATCGTGGGAGCATGGCTACAGGTTTCTTCAGTAGGAAGTGCGCGGGTGTTAGCGCTTCCAGGGAATCGGGACTCGATGAGACTGGCATAAGCGGTCTCTCGTTGAGATAGGCAGCTATTTCCTCCATTAATGTCCGCAAAAGTTCGTCGGTGAGATACGCGCGGCATGGCACTATAAAGTGAAATGCGGTCTTGACACTTCTAATTAATCTCTCCCAACTTCCTCCCCACCAAGGGGCGTCGGCGGCGTTGAAGGTCCAGCTAGACGCTGTTATCCTTAGCTGATCGTCCACCTGTCTTTGGTTCCAGTCCTTCACGTAAGCCTGGATTTCGTTGTTGGCACCAATGAAGTTCGTTCCCTTGTCCGATCTCATGGTATTACTCGTCCCGAAGCGAGCGATCTGTCGGCGTAAACTTAAGACGAAGCTGTTGGTAGATAGATCGTTCACCATATCGAAATGGATGGCTCTACAAGTCATGCATACGAAGATGACACACCATCTCTTGACTATAGTCCTAGCACGATATACTTCAATAGGGCCAAATAAATCTACACCAGTATTAGTAAAAGGTGGTTCATAGAAGCTTACTCGTTCCCTAGGTAATTCTGCCTCTCGCTGTGTTAAGGGCCTACTGAATGCTTTCCTACAGGGTATGCAGTTCCTAAGAACTTGGTTCAGAGCTCTATGGGGTTTATCAAAATAATAGCGAGTTCGAATTTCGCTAAGAACTCGTTCTCTACCAGCATGATAAAATTTACTGTGAACATCTACAATCATCTTGATTTGTACTTCAAGATTTCTAATGAGTATGGGGAATTTAGTGTCAAAGGATAATGGCGCATTGGTGAGCCTTCCTCCAACACGTATTAACCCATCTATCATTGTGCTAGAGAAGCGATCCCTTAAGCGCATCTGCGGATTTCTCAGCAACAGGAAATACTTATCGGAATCCTCATAGCATTGCAGGAGTCTCAGTATCTGCTTATTGGTTTCTTCATGCTCCTGGTAACTAATTTTCTCCTTTAGAAACCGGTCGGATGTCTTATCTTTGGGTAAATTTTTAATAACATGAACTTGCGCAGATGTCAATGGAGCGGTATCACTAATGGTCTTCGTCCTGGAGTAGTGATGATGAAAACATCTCCTTAAATACGTGACGGCTTTACAGAGCCGATTCCAGGAACTGTAGTGATGCATTGCTCTCTGCAGCAGGGGTGAGATTCCTTGCGAGACGTCCGGTATTCCAGATTTCCAATCTCTATCTCTAATTTCCACAACAGACTTATTTGTGGCGAGGGATTGTGGATCCGAAGCATCGTTTCCGGAAGTATGTAATACAGATAGATCGATCGTCGGTTTAAATAACTTCGATTTACTCGCCCGGGTTTTAGGTTTGACTGTCTCCGCTCCCTTGGCTTGTCTAATCTCCGCCGTAGTAAGGTGAGGAGGCCATTCATCCTCTTCCTTGCTCAGGAAATCGGGTCCACCCAACCAGTCTGGAGTATCTATCAGTTCCTGTGGAGTTGCTCCCCTGGAGGCGATATCGGCTGGATTAATCGTACCAGGGCAATGTCTCCATTGATCTATCTTTGTGCGACTAAGAATAATAGCTACCCTGTTAGTAACAAAAACGCTGAACTGACAGACTTCATTGGTTATATACTCCAACACGAGTAAAGCGTCGGTCCAATAAACAGTTTTCTCCAGCGGATAGTCGATTTGTTCTGTTACGTTCCGGCCGATGGCTGTAGCGTATAAAGCTGCCTTTAACTCCGCTCGAGGAACCTTTAACTTGTTGTTAATCAACGCCTTAGAGGTAACCAAGGCGACTTTGATTCCATCCGGAGTTTCGACTCGCAGATATGCCACTATACCTATTCCCATGTCGCTGGCGTCTCCAAACACATGGAGTTGATAGGAATAAGTAGGGAGAACATGACCAAAATATGCACGGGAAATTACAAAGCTCTCGATGGCAGGTAGAGAATCTTCCCATTTCATCCATTTCTTTAACAGTTCTCCCTTAAGCGGATCGTCCCATGAGTGATTTTCAAGCCACATTTGTTGTACTAAACTCCGAGCAATCAATATAACTGGGCTGATAAATCCCAATGGGTTGAAATAAGTGCTCAGGATACTTAAACAAATCCGCTTGGTCCGAACTGGATTATCTCGCTGCTTTAGCTGAAAAAACAGGATATCTCTTTCTGTGTCCCACTTCAAGCCGAGCGTCTTGGTTTCTGGAAGATCGTCCTTTATTAAGTCTAGGTCTTTCGTTCCTCGGTCTTCTACCGGTATCGCTTCCAGAAACTCACGGGAGTTGCTGGTGAATTTCGTCAGTCGAAATCCACCTCTTTTCAAACACTCTACCGTTCCTTTCGCAACATCAATGGCTTCTTCTACTGATGGAAGGGACCTTAAATTGTCGTCCATGTATATATTACGCTTGATGTTGTCTATCACCTCTTTGGAGAAGGCGTCTCGGTTGTCATTCGCAGTGGTCCGCACCACGGAGCAGGCGTTGGAAGGGCTTGATATGATCCCAAAAGCCTGGATGGTCATCCAGTACTCTACGGTTTCTGGTTGAGATCTCCTTCAGGCCACCACAGAAATCTCAGGCTGTCTCTATCTCTATCCAGCGCCTTGACTTGTAAGAACATTCCTTCTATATCGGAGGCGAACGCGATGGAATATTGTCTTAATCTTAAAAGTATTCCCAACAAAGATTGGAGTAAGTTGGGTCCTGGTAACAACTCGGAATTGAAGGATTGGCCCATATATAGAGCGGAGCCATCGAATATGACTCGTACTTCGTGGGGTTTACCGGGTTTGGGAACGTAATGATGTGTTAAGTAATACGTTCTCTCAGTCACTGGTGTTCCTTCCGGTACTCCCTCCGCGTATCCCTTTGTTATAAATTTCTTCAACTGAGTTTGGTACATTTCTTTAGCTGAAGCATTAGCCGTAAGGCGTCGATGCAATTGAGCGATTCTTTTCTCTGCCAAGGGTCTGTTATTTATAAATCTAGGTTCTCGTTTTCGAAATGGTAGGCCGATTTCATATCTACCTTGGTCTTTTAAAAAACGTGTAGTTGTTTCCTGGATTTGCTTGGCTCTTTCTTCTTCTATCGATAGGGCCTTATCGTATGAATTGGGCTCTACCAATTCTTGAGTAAAGAATCGTACGGCGAGTTCGTCCCGAGTTCTAGCGTTGTAGCGCTCTATCTCATCATTTAGTTCGTCATTGTAATCAATGGGTCCCGATGGGCGAATCAGTTGACATAGGTTCACCTGGTTTTTCCAAGTTTTGTTTTCTGTAAGTAGGTCGATTGTGTTCTCTTCATCGAAGAGTTGGTAGATGTCGTCATTATCTGAGGAGTATGGTGTTCCCTCAGTTAGTTCGTCCACCTCACTGCTCTCCACTTCCCAATCGTTTACTTGGTATATTCGTTCTGGTGGCATTCTCTCTTCGAGAGATTTGCGGGAAGGGCCAGTAAAGTACCAACCTACTCTAGTTCTTACCGCATAGGTTTGCAGTGGCTGCGGTTGAGCAGGCCGTTTCTCCAATGTCTCGAGCGCCTCATGCGCGTTTTGGCCGATGAGTATTTGCACTCCAGGATAATCTGTCTGGAATCGAGGTATCTTAAGATGTTGGATGCTCTCATCCTCGTCCCAATTATAAAGGTCTGCTTGGGTAGTAGCGAAGTTCTTTATAGCCACCATTTTTACCGACCTTATACCTTGTGCTCCTAATTTATCCTGGGGGGTGGACAACACACCTACATAGTAATCTGCCGTTAGGGTAGATTTCCAAACCTGCATAATTCCTGACATATTCAATTTAGTCCGGAATTTGGGTTGTCCAGCAAAGATATCTTCGGCTAGTTCTTGATCGATGAATGTTCCTGTGCTGCCGGAGTCAAGGAGGGCGTTCACTATGTAATTTTTGTTAGGACCATGAACTCTTACCTGCACTACAGGAAATTCTCTGATTCCTACGTTGGAAGTTGGAGCTTTCCAAGATGGTTGTCTGGCAAAAGTAGTTGGGGGGAACTCATTGTCGGTGTCCTTTTCATAAGTAAGTGCTCGATACACCGCGGTATTGATTAGATAACAGGATTCGTTGGCGTCGGAGAATTCGTCAGTATAGAATCCTTCCATCTCAGATTCTTGATCA
The DNA here is from genome assembly GCA_032718475.1 of Nemertoderma westbladi. Lineage (NCBI taxonomy): Eukaryota > Metazoa > Xenacoelomorpha > Nemertodermatida > Nemertodermatidae > Nemertoderma > Nemertoderma westbladi. The sequence goes on along the minus strand of JAUCBJ010000313.1, from coordinate 14,169 downwards.
GTGTCATTTACATCACTGAATTGGACATGTAGTTCGGGCTCACTTACCTGACTCGGGTTGTCTCGTTCGAACTCACTGTGTAACAAGATGTGATGTTTCGCGCCACACTTTGCACACTTTACGTCGGAGTAACAGGTTCGCCGTTGGTGTCCTGATCTGAGGCAATTATAGCATAACCGCTTATCCCACATGACTGCACGTCTGTCTACTAGGGATTTCTTTAGAAATTCAGCACACGCACTCAAACGGTGGGTCCCGTCGCACAGCGCACAGTTAGGTTTTATGTTACTCACTTTACCTTGGGTAACTTGATGCACTCTCGTTCTTTCTTCGGGCTTTCTTCCGTGCATTCTGTTAGGAGACTGAGGAGGAGTCTTGGCAACCTGTTCTCTCCTATCTTTGGTTCGAGCCTTGTATTTACTTACGTCCTTTGAGGTTTTGCCAACGTAGTAAGATCGATCAGTGTCTTTCCCGCTGTCCTCTTCTTGAGAAGCTTGGCTTTCGCCGTCGTCAGTGTAACACACTGGTGTTACTCTTCTCCTAGAAACGGGTTTCTCACTTACCTTATTTTCCGATGTTTTCTCTCTGGACTGCTTGATGAGTTGTAGTTTTACTTCACCATCTAAGAAGGACATGAGATCAGCCATGGTAGGGCTTCGTCGTTGCTGCTCATTCATATACAACACTTTCTTGTCCCAGCGTGTACATACTGCACCCTTTGGTAAAGTAGAGACTACTGCTCCAATAACCATGGAACTCTGATATTCATGAGACTTACCTAACCAGTCCAATTGTCTACAGATCTCCTGAATCTCATCGGAAAACTCTATAATCCCGCTACTAAGGAAGTTTCGGGGGGCTACTAATTTTGCATACAAATACTTAGCTATGTTATCCTTGTTACCATACCTGATGTTTAATGTATCCCAAACTTGTCTTAATCCTTCTGGATGTCCAACAAACTTTAACGCCATTAACTTGGGAGGTCCTTCCAAGCACTTGATGAGGAACCTAAGTTTCTCTCCGTTAGATAGTACAGAGTTCTGTATGCTGTCTTTGTAATATTCATTGAAAGGTAACCATTTCATCTCATCTCCATTGAATTTGACGATCTCTCCCACTTTGACCGCTTGGCGGGCTTCTGTTCTAGCCATCTGACGCGTAAAGCTTTCTTGGGCCATCGTGTTATTTAATATCGAATTATCGGTATATAAATTTCTCGGATCATTATCAGGTCTATAGGGAATATCATTAACAACAGGTTTATAATCACCCTTAATAGGGTTTGCTATAGGAGTTTCTACTTCACTAGCAGTATAGATGCGTGTAGGCTCCACACCTTGCGCATGAAATACTTCAGACCTAACAGGTTGACACATTGTTACAGGGGGTGGTGGTATACCCTTTTGGAGATTTAATAGTTTGTCGCGTTCTAATGCGATACTTTGCTGCACTTCTTGCAACTCTAACCTACTCGACTACTACTCGACCGCCGAAGCGGGAGTCGCCAACATTGTAGCGGGCTGACGCGGGACAACGGGAGACAAATCTTTGATTTCTCTCTCAGCTTCCAGGACAGGGATATTCTCATGGACTGTTCTACCGGGTACAGGCAGTGTAGTACTGTGCAAAAGGGAATTTAGAGTTAAGCTCTGGAAGTACAGGGGTCTCTAGCACAGGAGTGGCTTTGGGAACGACAGGCCTAATTATTTTAGGCTCATCAACTATTGTAGGGAGTCTTTTGACCTGAATAATTTGTTCTGTGGGTTCTGTACTACCTAAGTCTGTGCTAGCTAGTTGTCTTCTAACCGCTGGGGGCAAATCAGGAATTTGTGACGGTGAGATGTTTTTCTACGCCTGCTTAGACGAGATCTATTTCCTCCGCCTTCAGGATCGGTGGTCTCGCCTTCCTCCAATGATGTGTATCCTTGGCGCTTGGGAGTAGATCGACTCCTCATCTGCATTTGACTAGCAGTTAACTGTTTATTTATGCAGTCTTGCGTCTCTTGAAGATTTTCCAACTCCAGTTGTGTGGTCTCTTCAGACGCTCTCTGTTCTGCTTCTGCCAATGCTATTGCCGCTGCTGCTTTGGCTGCTTCCACTGCCGCTGCCGCTTTTGCTTCTGCCTCTTCCACTGCCGCTGCCGCTTTTGCCGCTGCTACTGCCTCTTCCACTGCCGCTGCCGCTTTTGCCGCTGCTACTGCCTTTGCCGCTTCCACTGCCGCTGCCGCTTTTGCCTCTTCCACTGCAGCTGCCGCTTTCGCCGCTGCTACTGCCTTTCTGTCCTCTATCCGTTTTTTCTTTACTTGTTCTTCTTGGACTCTAGCGAGGCGGAGTTTTTCATCAAATTTAGCTTGGTTTGCAGCTAACATTTCCTCATCGATTGAGTCCAACTCAATATGCTTGGCTCCTTCACTATTGGGGCGAAGTCCAGCCAGTCGTCTCCTCAACTCTTCATCACCTAGGAAACGTTGATAGTCTGACAGATAGATGTCTATGGCATCTCTCGTTCGCGGTCTCTCTGCGGTCACTTCGCTTTCCTCTTGAGAAAAGGTAGCATCAGTTGATTCTTCATAGGTTGGTCGCTCCGCCAGCTGGGATTTCCACTGGGCCGTTTCTTGTACTTTGAGACCTACCCGCTGGAACCAAGTCTTGACAGCAACCTGCAGCGACGTGTCCTGTCTTCTTTTGGAAGTTTCCTCAAAGGCTGATAGGATTAGTCTAATGCGTAGGGTTCTTTCGCGTACTTGATATAGCAGCTCTTCCTGCTCTTGAGGTCTTTGGGGTTGTCGAAACAGTTGTTCTTCTAATCGCTCTAAGGAGCCGAAGAATCCCTGCACATATCCTGCTGCCGACCTCTTCCAAACAGCTGGATCCATCGTATCTTTAGCCACTCCCATCCTGTGTATATCTTCCCAAGTAGCTTCGGACAAATCTAACGGGAGTCCGGGTCCGGGAAAGTTCCATTGTGACTCGACAATAGACATCAATTCTTCCCTGGCGTATCCCGCATAACTATCTTGGGTCGCTCGCTTACTTCTCGCCCAATCGGCTTGATGTTCCTCCACCGCAATCAATATAGTAGTTAGCACTGCGGCAGGAAGGGTGAGAAGGGGATCCGAGTAGGCTGTAGCCGTCATCTGCACTCCGCGTTCGGGGGTCAGCTCTACAGTATCCGAACTACTGGAGCTATCGGGTCGCTGGGAACGAGTTTCTTGAATAGGATGTTGCTGCTGTTGGATAGCTGCTTCCTGGTTCCGTTTGACCTGGGCCCGAGTGCCGATGATAGACCTACGGTGTTGGATTAGCTTAGGGTCTGATACTACTACTGGAGGGATGACCTTTCTTTCAGTAGGAGGTGAGCTGAACTCCTTTCTTAATCGCTCCACACTCCTATCTGTGTCACAGATGGTTGTATCGATTAGACTGTCTGACAGGTTTTGCTGGGTGTCAGACATGTTTAGCTATACAGTTGAATGCTTACTGCTATAGTTACAGTTAAAGCAAGTCTAGTAATTCAGTATGACCGTTGGCCTAGTACCGGTAATTTATTGCAGTATATTAGAATACCGGTATACACTTATAGTATATATAAGTATTGTAAACTAGGTTTGTCACAGAGTACCGGTATATAATTTTAGCACAAATATATATAAATATATAATAGGCCTATCGTGAATACCGGTATGCAGCTTACACTTATAGTATATATAAGTATAATTATGAACTAGAATTAATTACAGAATACCGGTATGATTTCAGCCCAAATTTATAGAAATAAATATAATAAGCCTATGGTAAATACCGGTATGTCAATTATTTTAGAATAATTGAATTTCTGAATATTTTAGGGTTACTTGGTTACTTTAACTTACTTTATTACCGTTATTTAAGCAGTAGTCCAACTGATATTGAGACCTAGTTGTTGTATGGCAGGCCTACTATTTATAAATCGTTTGAGTTGATTTATAATATTTATATACCCGTTTAAAATGGGTTTTTGTCAATATTTGAAATAAATGTTATTATTTCTGGGGGAAGTCACTACACAGAAGCTGTGCACTCTCAGTGAAGTGCTACTTATGGGACACTAAAACAGATAATTCTAATTTACCTAAGTTACTTAATACTACAAATTACTTACGATACGGGTGAGATTAAATCTCTAATTAAACACAACAAAATATTACGTACGAAATTTTTAGGGTAATTTTACAGGAAGTCTACAAACCAGCCTAACAAAGCGTTAGAATTCTGGTTATTACAACGGACGGGGTACTACGGTATTTGAAAATAATAAGTAGTAGTAAATATATTGCACTGTCCAGATAGGAAAATACCACCGCCTGACGACCTATAGCCGTATCGCTATAGGTACTACGTTATGTATCACGGAGTGTTCCTACCTGGAAGTTAATTACCGCGGACTACCAGATCCAACGTGCCTATTAACCACTTTACAACACAATACACTGCCTACGCACTAATTACTTTCGGAAAGCACTGTACACTAAACCCTAAATTAGGTACAAGTACTGGTACAACAAATAATCAGTAGTTAAATATACTTGAACAGTTAAAAGAACCACGGCATCTGCTGGAGTGACCGGAGCACAAAGTCACCAGTCTTTACCTACGCCAAGCAGCCCGTGTAGTACCGGGGTTAAATTAACTATAACGGTATGTGTAACAAGCACAATTACTGTAGGAATGGCAGACTACCACCAAGCCTAAATAAACTACCGTATGTGCAGATTCCAAAATGGTTAGTTAGTATGCGTTCTAACATGGTAGTACGACTTATTCTTTAAGAGGGGATTGACCTTACAGCTCTGGCTGCCCCAACTTACTAACTGGCACTTTATCGGACAAACTCTACACACGCCGCAATCTCTCCAGACCCAACAACAGTCAGACAACAGTCCAGCCTACAATTATCTGAACAATCTGAGCAGACTTACACGTCTTCAGGTCAATATTAACTTACATGTAAATAAAACCGACAGAAATAAGTAAAATCTCAATAAAAAACCAGGGCGGCCGTTCCCTGATTAAGTACTAAGACCTACCGGTATACTTAATCAAAATCGAATAATACTATTGTACTTATACTGGAAGTACCGGTTAGGACAGTTGGGCCTACAGACCTACAGCAGTACCGATTCTGGCAGTTGGGCCTACGGACCTACAGCAGTACCGGTTCAAGCAGTTGGGCCTACGGACCTACAGCAGTACCGATTCTGGCAGTTGGGCCTACGGACCTACAGCAGTACCGATTCTGGCAGTTGGGCCTACGGACCTACAGCAGTACCGATTCTGGCAGTTGGGCCTACGGACCTACAGCAGTACCGGTTCAGGTTTACCGGTCGACCGGTACTTTCAACTTTATTGCTTACTGCAATAAAGACAATAACTGTTATTGTACGCGCTTTTGAAGACCTTTAGCAGTTTAACCTGCCAAAATTTATATGTCTTTTGGTTTATAAATAGACTTTAGAAAATGACAAGTATTTAATACCAATAAACACAACATTAGCCGAAGCCAGCCTAGTGCGCGTCCATTCACCCGCTGGATATACCCAGGAGACTGGATTCGGAGGGCTTAGATTGTTATTGCAGTGTAAGCTTACTGTATTATTCGATTGATCGTTAATAAATAATTTCTGACTAATATTATTCACTTTCGGGAAATATTAACAGTTCCTTTAGGACGTGGCGCTCTATCTAGGTAAACAGAGATATGACTTATACTAAACACAACGGTAAGTCGGTAAGGCTTATGATTCACGTATGAGGCGCATTCTTTAGGAAATGCTTAGTTATCAGTCACAATCATGCACACTACCGGTAACACACAATGCTGCACACTAATCTGCCGACCGTCAATGAATTTTATCATATATAAAGAGAACAGCAATTGACTCATGTAGTGCCTATCAAATAGCATTAAACTCACTACAAACCACGATAATATAAGTCGCAATCGCTATATGTAACCTGTCTCTCTAACCTGTAGTGTATCAAGAAAATTGGGAAATTTGGGTTCTTTATAGATGTTCTCCAAATAATATTCAACCAACTGATACAAAATAATAACAACAGTAAAAGGCATTAAGACGGTAGGTTAAGATATGATATGACAATGTATGTGCCGCTGCGCTACTGCGCTGATAATTGGGCCGATAACAGTTATACGCTCTATAATCTAAGCCTACTAATGTTTCTTCTAAAGTCTGAAAACAATTGACTCCAGAGCCGGTGTTCTTGGCCTAGATAGAAAAAACACAACAGAGTCACAAAAAACTGCTACTGTCTCTAACACCGTTGCAGGTATCTTTTACACAGAGAGGAATAGCTCTCTTTGGCAGAACACCAGATTCCACAAGTTCCACAAATATCTAAATGCCGAACTATCAGGAATTTTGCAACCCTTGGCCAACACACAAAATGAGTCACTCCGCTTGGTTGTCCTGGTTGCATACTCTGCTGCTATAGCTCTGGTTGGCCGATAGAACATAGCAAAGAGCCCCTCGTATAACAAATCAGCCAATCAGCCGGTCGCTTTGCATCATTCGAGTTAGAGAGCTTTTTAGAGTATTCCAGCACCTGGGGGGAAACTGGATTGCAAAGCAAAAGGGCCAGTTATATCCCACAAAAGCTTTTACATACTCAGATCTATAATCAACTACTCCCGTCAAACTTTATAGCGCTAAATGGACAACAAGGGAATCAGGAAATGATAGTCATATCTGATGGTACGTTTCTCCACCAAATGTCTGTCTGAAGAAGATATCATCAACTACCTCAGGTCACATCATATCAGCTTACATAGAATTACTACGCGAATTTATAGAGGAGTAAAGAACATGAAAATTATCCTTGATGGCAGATTTGCTCTAAAGCTAATGGGGGATGATTTCTGGCCTGTAGGAATAAAATGTACATTATGGAAGAACCGTTCAGATATTTATCAAACCCCCCAGTATAAGCTCAGCGCTGAAGTCCGTCCATCCAGTAGTATGCATAATTCTAATACTAGTCATAGTATGACGCATGAAGGATATCTAAATACCAGAGGGGGTAGGGGAGTAAGACTGTGCCGTTTTTAACATTGAAAGTGGGACAAATCATATAGGATTTCCAGCCGAGTCTACCAATCCCATCCCTTTATCTAACGCAGAATCAAGAAATTCCATCAGTATGGTTACACTTAATGTCCATGGCTTCATTCCCAATCAAGAAAATGTTAAAAACCTATTGATGAAGCATGATGTCATCTGTATACAGGAGCATTGGATGGACAAATTAATGTGTAAAGAATTTCTAATAGGATTATCAAAATTTCATTACTGTGAGTACCTACCTGCTACTCATAGTGCAGGGCCTGGTCGAAGTAAGGGGGGTGTTGCTATTTTCATCAGGAATGATCTACTCACTAACCTAACTAAAGTAACTTCAAAAGATGATATCATTGGAATAAAGGGGACTACTAGTTCCGGGGATGTTTTTCTTTTTCTTTGCGCATATGGTCCCGACCAAAACAAGCCACAGGAGCTGTTCTCAGATTTCCTTGGCCGCCTTGAAGCAGTCTTAGCACTACATTCCGATGCAATCCCTTTTATCCTATGTGATAGTAATGCAGATGTTGGTTCTCTTCAAGGCCCTCGTGCAAGTCGTAAATCAGCAACAAAATCTGGCCGCATATTAAACAGCTTTCTTGTAGATAATGATCTTCTAGCAGTTGATACCACACTGAAGTTCACTGGGCCCTTACACACCTTCTATGGCTACAACAACTCACGGTCTTACATCGACCACATTATCAGTAACATAACAGGCGAGGCACTGATCAAATATGGAATTTTTCATCCTATGAACGAGACTGATAATTTATTGGACCATACTCCTATATCTTGTTTCATAAACTCTTCTTCCCATTTTCACCGCAACAAAGCACCTTCTCAGAATTGCTTTCCTGGGCCAAAACGTTTCAACTGGTCAAGGGCATCTTCAACACAGCTAGACCACTACAAAGAACTTGTAACAGATGGCTTAGAGGTTCTCAATAAACAGTTTAGCAAGAAAAATTTTCATCATAATCCTACATCACTGGAAAATTATGCCAAAGATCTTCAAAAGTTGCTATATGATAGTGCATGTATGTCTATATGCATTTTAAAGCCAAGGAAACGAACTCGTAACTACAGAATTCGAAGTAAAAAGTTGTGTGATAGAGTTCAAACTACAAAGAGACTTTACGATTTATGGTGCCATGGTGGAAAGAACGAGGATGATCCACTAAAATATGCATTTAAAGAATCAAAAAGATCGACCCGCCATCTTTGTAATTTTCTTTCTAAGAAAAAGATCTCACATATTATTCCTTCTTCCAGGACCACCCAGGCAGACCCACACGCATTCTGGAAACATATCCGGCATCTCAGAACTGATAGCACTGCGACTAACAACAATGGTGAACACTTCGGTATGTTCGAGAAACACTTGAAATCTACTCAAGGTCAGCAGTCCCCAGATTACGAGGATAAAATCACTGGTTTGAACAAAGTGCTGAATGATAGATGCGATCAATCTAAGTCGCATATTCCTTGCTTTTCTACCCGAATGATACGTAATGCTGTATTGGCCTTAAGGAGAAACAAATCTCCTGACAGAAACAGCCTCACAATTGAAAACTTCCTGTATTCTGATGTTGATGAAATTTGTTTTCATGTCACCAATATTTTGAATCTCTCGGTCGAGCTGGGGACTCTACCAAGCGCTCTGGGAGAGACATTAATTAGTTACCTGTATAAAGGAAAAGGGAAAGACACACAGATGGCTAGCTCATATCGCCCAATATCCTCAATTTCTATATTGGGAAAACTCATGGAACAAATTATCATCATGGAACACCTTTCAAAAATTATTGTTCCAGCTGAAGCACAGTGTGCATACCGCAAGGGAATTGGTTCTGACATGGCGATTGCTTCTATTCTGGAGCTTATACAATATTATGTTGCTGGAGGATCAAATGTGTATGTTACACAGATGGACATTGCAGCGGCATTCGACTCTGTTGATATACCACTGCTAATCAATAAGTTGCTGGAGGAAACGGAAATAAATCCTTATATAGCAAGGTTGCTGCTCATATATTACTCTAGTACGTGTGCCTATGTTCGTATCGGTAATCTCATATCTTCAGAGGGAATAAAGCTGTATGTGGGACTGAAACAGGGGTCGCTATTATCCCCAACATTGTTTAATTTCTATCTGAAGGAAGTTTTTAACAGAGTGCAAGAAAATAACAGTGGCTGCACGATTCATGGACTTCCCTTAGGTGCCTTCTCCTATGCGGATGACATTATCATGATCAGTACCTCTACATCTGCAATGGAAAAGATGGCCAGTGAAATAGTTTTTTCACTTGGACGACTAAATCTAAAGATTGACAATTCTAAGACAAATTGGACTGCCTTTTCCTCTGGCAAGTCGTCTTTAATAACTGACAAGCTCTCCATCAATGGACATCTAACAAATGCCTCAGAACATATCTCTTTTCTAGGGTTCAAAATAGGGCAAAATCATAGTCACAAGGCTGAAATCATCAAGTCGATAGCAACTCACTCAGAAATCTTCCACAATCAAAGATGGACCTCTCAACGATACGATGTTGGGTGCATTGCTAAGCTCTGGAAATCTCTTGCAATACCATCAATACTATACAGGAATTGTTATAATTTTGGGGCACTGAATAAATCGGATATCAATGCTGTAGATGCATACCATAGGAAGATTCTACGTAGTCTTCTTCATGTTGGAAATTATGCCTCAGATGGCATTATCTCTAATTTGTATGAGGCTCCCGATTTGTCGGTAATGGCTTTAAGTCATTGCACCGGAACACTGTTCAGGGGTGTTCGCGCTTTCAGACCTTTGGCAGTTTAACCCGCCAAATTAGGATGTCTTCTAGATAATAAATCACTTTTAGCCTCTGACAAGTATTTGATTCACTACACTAGTCGAAACCAATCGGTGCGCGATCATTCACCCGCTGGATATACCCGGGAGATTGGGTTCGACGGCTTAATCGTATTGCTATGTAAGCCTAATGTATTATTCGACTGACAGTATTATATAATCTCTGACAATATTATTCACCTTCGGGGAATATTAACAGTTCCTTTAGGACGTGGCGCTCTATCTATATAAACAGAGTTATGACTTAAACTACTCACAACGATATGGCTTAGTTACAATTCACACATATGGCGCATTCTTTAGGAAATGCTTCGTTATCAGTCTCCCTAATACACAATGCTGCACAATACTGCACACTAATCTGCCGATCTTCACTGATTTTAGTCACATATAAAAGGAACACGGACCGAATCATGTAGGGTCTATCAAATAACATTAGATTCACTTCAAACCACTTTAACATAAGTCACAATCGTTATATGTAACCTTTCTCTCTTACCTTCGGTATATCAAGAATATTGGGTTTTCGGGGTTATTTATCGTTATTCCAAATATAATAATTCATCAACCATATTATGAAGAACTGACAGTAAATAGCAGTATAACAATATAAAAGTATGCACAGGTTGTTTGATTAGGTATGGTATGTTATGTTATGATAACGGATATATGTCCTTATAATTAAGCCTACTAGTGTAAGACTAAAAACTGAAAACACGGAGGTGCCAAAAGCCGGTTCTTAGGCTCTGGGCAAAAACATAACACTGAACTACTGAGCCTCTGTATACACCTCCAACACAGAGACAACAAACGCTCTGATTGGTCAACCGAACAACGAGAGAACAAAGAAACAAAGAAACGTCGACGTGGCAATATCAGCTGTTAGCCGTCGTCATGGTAGCGACACTGTTTTCAAGAGTATCTAGCTTATCGCGTCACGAGATTGCGGATTATGTCCTCTAAAGTACAAATACAGTACAAATACATAAGAAATGACTTTTATGTCCTCTAAAACACCAGTACAGCAAGGACACGGCCTTTTTATGCCTGGCAAACCAACTACAGAGTACTTTAAGGGAAAATAACCAGTTAATGACGCAAAAGCTTTTACACCGCTCCCAGAAAATGGGATTTAAGTCTATAAAATATAACAAATCACAGTTTCTAAAATATAATAATACTCTAAACAGTTAGTCTTTCTTACGCGGACGGCGTTTACGCAGCCTTTTGAGGCTAGCAAGAGTCCTTTTCTCTTTGGGGCGAGCCACTTTACTAGGAGGGCTATAAATCCTGGGTGAAGGGTGCAATATGATTGCATCAGAAGGTGTAGGATTATGGTCGGGGTATCCGCCGTTTCGATATGCTTCTCCTCGAGCTGATTTTCCTCCGCTCGTAGCTGGATACGTTCATCCAAAAACTCTCGCAGAGAATGGGGTTGTCTAAGTTCGATATCTTCTTAGAGATTCTGGATTTCACAATCGAACTGAGATAAAGACAATTCGTTTATCGCTTGGACTTGCTGTTACAACTTACGTTTATCTGAACAAACGCAGGTTTCCTTTCTGATCTTCGTAGAATAGCGTTTAACTCGTTTGGTACAACGTTCTCCGCCACTTTGGTGACAGGTTATATCGTGTTAAGCCGGGACGATGGTAAGGGTTAAACGGCGATATTAAATGTCCGCGTCCCAATCCGGCTAGGTAGGATGGGCTAATATCTAAGAAGCCCACAACTGGGGTGCCACCGACTAATCATTCAGGTAACACTAGATCTTTGAGCAGTGAGTACAGCTCGGGAGGATCCATCATACTAATAGGATCAAGAGTCTGAGGTCTCACTAGGGAATGAGGAGGTCTGATCGAGTATTCCGAAACTCTGATCATTGGTTTATTTAAGGATCGTCTGAGTCGAACGAGCGTAGGTGATACATCGAACAAGTTTCGTTCGAAACTCCCGTAAATATAGCGAGTAAAACCGTGTTTAAAGCAACGTATCCGCGGATGTTTATGTCTTTCCGTTTGTTGGTTGGGTCTTGGGCATTCATCGCAATAATACCAAAACGCACGTCTTGTAGGGGAAACGCGAGTGATCTTTCTCCAGCTTACAATATTCCTCCATCCGTTCGAAGCTATCCGGTACAACAGGTAGCGATCGATCGGCGGTAAGATACATCATAGTGGAATAGAGCCGTTTGAGTTCTACCATGCGGTCATGATGTATACCTTGAGGATATCGAGTTTCTAGATTATGTTGACTGGTAATATCGAGATAGGTTTCTCTCAAGAATTCCAGGTATTTGGTGGAGTCGCTGCGTTTATCCGGCTCTTCGACATCTGCGCTTTCGAGTCGGTTTCGAATAGAATTTTCGTGTTCGAGTCTCAGTTTATCGTTCCGCTTCCGCTGGGTATGATATTTAAATAAACCATTTCCCTTTTGGTGTCTATATCGTTTATATCGTGTAGGTCGATAGGATGACCAGTAGTTAAGAAGTCCATATACATACCATTACGATGCGTATAGCGAGCGGTGAATTTTCTACAGTCCAACCCACACGCAAGTTGCTCCCGGGACATTGGCGGTTAGATATAACGACCATCGTCCTCCGTAGTAGTTGGACCAGCGTCGCCGCGTATCAAGCTATCAACAAACGCTTGTAAAGGTAGAGTATATCGCTCCCTGATACCAAGATCATCTTCTATCAACTCAATAATATCTGCTATATAAGTTTATCCATATTATAATGAGTTTATATTTAGGCGAGCGGGCGTCGCTGCCTACCCCTCTCTGCCCCCGGACAGTGCGAGATCCTCAGCGCTGGTGTACTTTCGCCGATGTGCCTATCGCCAACGTCGTAGCTGCACAACGACTACAACAACCAGCACGAGCCACTCCACTGTCCGTCCCAAAGGCTTAGATATACTTCAGGTTCTTACTGGATAGTTAGGGTTACTTTCACAATTGCGACTCGCTACTGTAAACACACCTTAGTAGTAACATTCACCTACAAACGCACAAATTCCACGTAACTGTCACAAATTGTACACATTCTATCACACATTCGGGTCATTTGTCCGTTAGTCAAGTGCCTTCCAGAATGTCACGTTGTTATTATGTATCCTTGGATACTAGCAGTGTGCTATTTATTCCGTATGCTATTCAATGGGCAAGCCTTTTATTGTTCTTTTAACTCACTTCTAATTCTAGCGTGGTTGTTGCTATGGTGACATTATGGAAAGCTAGCAGTAGAATTAGGGTAATTCCCATGCATACAGATCTGGGATGCTATTTAATATTAATTCTTTAATTGTCAATATCCCCTTTATACATGATTCTATGAATTTTATCGGCTATTGACTATACATTGGAGATTCTCGCACACAAATACACTTAATAGAGTGAATCTCCGCTCCCATGATCTATTAATTAATGGAATTTTGGGAATGTTATAAATTGTACAAAATGACAATTTATTAAATTCATTTAAATATATGAATTTAAATTTATTCCCGTGAATTTTATTATTTGATGTTAAATAGACACAATTTTATTCCAGAACGTGTCTGGGGACTGGGATCCTTGATTCTAGGAATTTTGTCCTTTTAAGAGTATCGGTAAGTGCTACGATATCTTAATCGACTAGAATTTTAAAGGATCTAATATTTGACAGATTTTTGCAAAATATTAATAATTAATATTTAGGATGGGCACCAGTTTATTCCAGAACTTGTCTGGGGACGTTAACCACTGATTCTAGAAATTTGTCTTTCAAGTATATCGGTGGGTGCCGCGATATCTTAATCGACTAGAATTACAGATGGTCAAAGGGTTTAACAGATTTATTTTGCGTTATACGCTACTGTTAAAGGGACATCACGCTACTATATGTATTATTTAATATACGGTATGAGAGCAATATCGCACGAAGCAATGTCAGTGTGAAGAGGCAAGTCGTTTCCAAGGTCTACCCAGAGCTTGGTTTAGCCGAGACACGAGGATCTGAACTTTGCATTCCTAATACTCTGCCTACCAATAATACTTGAATATAGTAGTGGCTTTATTGTACTTTAATAAGTACGGAAATTTCATCTTACTGTAGTCACGTATTTATAATATGATACGGACAGTAAGGAAAGAGAAAAATAATTATTTCTCGCCGTCGCACTAAATATATAATATACGTAATTAAAT
>JAUCBJ010000312.1:0-50740 GCA_032718475.1 Nemertoderma westbladi | reverse complement strand
GTTAAACTGCTAAAGGTCTTCAAAAGCGCGAACAACTCTACTCTAAACTGACTCTAACTTCTTTAGTTTCACTCTAACTCCACTCTACTCTCGGACCTCTTTGTCCCTCACTCTGCCTCTTACTCCTCGCCCCCCACATCATCATCATAAATGATGAGGGTAATGCAGCAGAACTGAATCCGCTTACAGGAATTGTAGCTTTATTTTATACTCACATCAATAATAAATAACTAGCACAATATTTATTGGGAATTGTAGCTTTATTTTATACTCACATCAATAATAAATAACTAGCACAATATTTAACTAACCAGTAACTCTTCTCTTCATTTCTAGATCTTCTGATATTTCCTGGTTAGCAACACTTGCAGCTGCAAGTCTATTGACTTGTAGTGTCAAAAGTAATAGGCATAATAATGCCTTCACCATATAAGGGACTGCCATGCGGCTAAGTACCCTGAATGGGATATAGGCCTACCGGGTACAATAACCCAGACGTGGGAACCACCAAGTTAATAATAATTAATTAATAATTAATAATTAAATTAACACTAGAAAGGCCAATGTGTCATTCTTGACTCAAATCAGACTTGACCATGCCTCACAAGCTACATTGTAATCGTGAAGGTCCATATTTTCCAAAGTCTTACTACTTTTGAAAGTTCTACAAGCTCGTGGAGTAAAATTTTTTTACAGCCATCCCTACTATGAATATTTTAAAAAGTTACTAGAAAGGCCAGATGTGTCATAAATGACACATAGGTAAAATAGTACCAATAAAGGTAACATTTCGATTCCTGAAGCCACATATTCTGTGTAAAGTCCAGTAGTATACGAGTCCAGTAGTACGAGCTAGTGGGTTAAAAGACCTAGCGTAACAATACTGATCCCCTGTACTAAATCAGTCTAAAGAGGGTCGTGCCTAATGTAACGATACCGTTGCTCAGACAAACAACAGTTTAATAACGAAATAAATACTCCCTTTTGCCGTAACTAAATATCAGATCCTAAACTTACAAATACGAATAGTAAATTACAGATAAATTCTGCCTAAAGGTAATCTAAAGTGCGCTATCTAGTAGAACTCTAAGGGTAAATATGTTTTAGGGCGTGTGTGTGGGTGTGTTACAATAAAACAATTTTGGTGTATATCATTTTACTAGGTTTTAGTAATTCTCTGACCAAACAATACCGTGCGCTAGCTATGAAAATAAGCTAGTCGTGTTTTGTAGAACTTTATACTTACAAATGACGTCAAAGCTCTCTCCTTCCTATCCACATCTCAACCGGGCAATTACGGTGTTAGTAACTACACCCGTGATCGGCACAAATACCAGATTCTGGTTGTAAGATAAGAAATAGGGTTTAATCGCTACCGTACGTTAGCTGATCTGGTATACAAATTTGATTCTAGAACTTTGTTGCCGCGGTGGTTAGCAGCAATACCTATCAGTACGTGGCAAGGCGCGGTAGTATATTAATAAACCTCCCTAGGCCAAGCGGTGTGCCGGTAGCAGAAATACTCCTTGCCTGATCAAATAACTAAAGTTCAGACAGGAGGGGGGGGGGGGGGGGGGGGGGTACTAATGTATATTCTACAAAGCGAACCGGTACCAAACGGTCAGTACTGCGAATCACTAAATTATGGAACATATGCTGTCTGTACCTAATATGTACTCGCGTACTGACGGACGGCAATAATTCGCACCTGTGAGGTATACAGGTAACCCAGGGATTCGTACTACTGATGGGGGTTCTGTCAGAATATAGTTATTTGATCCTAAATTTGCGGCGTCCCAGGATGGCATCACGCTTACCCTGATCTATAGGTCTTACGTCGGGCAAGGGCGTCAAACAAAGTCTTACCTTCCTCATAAAGCGGGCGCTGCATGGCAAAGTGGAGTATTTCGAAGGGCGAAGGGGGTGCGCGGTCTAAGCTAATGTGGGCGCTAGCGTGTTGTGGACATCTTTTCCCTGCGTTGCTGACGGCCTAACGGTCTAGGCGGCCATCTTCCCGATGCTTGGTTGTCCCAAAGTTGGACGTTCAGAAAAGTGCATGTTCAGAAGTTTTATAGTATATTTACAGTTTACAAAACTTTATCAAACAGATTTACCAAATAGTTTCAACAAGAAACATGTAACTAAAGTTAAAACGAAGTGAAGCAAGGGGTATGGTTAGTAGTGATAACCGAAGGCAAACCAGCCCTTTATATACTAAATCTGGGACATAGAATCCACAAGAACTTTCCAGAGTATTCCATGGCCTCACATTGGAGCAATAAGATATTCCATGCCCATGATTGGCCCAACTCATCGTTCCATGTGTTGTACGCACCTCATTGGTTTATCAATTTGTATCAAATGAAAATAAATTGCCCCAAAATGCAAATTTCCCGACTGGGATTCGAACTCGTAACCTATATGTAATGCAACCAACGCCTTAACCATCTGACCACTACGCCACAAGATTAACTAGGGGTTTTATGTGTACTAATATGAATAGGCATATTACATTACTGTAACTTAATCAAAATGCGTCGGATTTTCGAAAGTTTTTTACGTTAAACTACAAATGCTATCTTATAGTGAAATAATCCATCACCGCTCCATGAAAACAGTAAGTAAGACTGTTTTCACCAATCGAGATACAAACTATTTACAAATACTTCTAAATCTATTGGTGGGGCCTAAAATATAAAATCATCACTATCTAATTATTGCATACTTAATATTGCAGGTACGGCGTAAATACAATCCATCATACATACAAATACAAATTTACCAATCAACTTTAGTGCATAAAATACAAAAGAGCTTTCGGTTATCAAGATAAACAAATTAAACAAATCAGAACAAAACAAATCGAAACAAATCGAACAAATAATTTTAAATCTTTCAATAAGTTTTATATATTGTAAATATACATAATAAATTCACTAAATTAAATCAGTCCAAATATAAAATAAACATAATGCGCTAATAACTTTCAAATAAGTCTTAAAGTGTCCTCCTGACGATCTAAAAGTTCGTCCTGCTGGTCTGGATATCTTCTCCTGAGCACCAATTGCTAATGGTAGGCTCGCAAGCCTTCCTTCTCTATCTCGCTCCTCCAAAACCAACGTCCGATATAAAAGACCTCAGGGGGAACACCATCTACTCCACTGGCACGATTTGTCTTAATGCTCTTTGCAACAACCTTCACTTCTGCAAAGGAGATATCGCCAATGGGAATATCTGGGAGTACAGACTCAGACACGTTTACTTCTATAAATACCCTGTCATTATTGAGGAACTTTTCAAAGTGGGCCTTCCAACCATTGCATTGAGGCGATCGGCTGGTGATTCAGCCTTAACCTTGGTGGTTGGTTGGCTTTTCCGCCCAGCAAGCAAGTTGATCGATTTCCATGCCTGGGATGATTGCCTGCTGTCGTTAGCATCATTGATGGCATCAACCTGTTGGTTTATTAGCTCCTGTAGATTAACGGAGTACTGCCTGTTCAGGGACCTAGATGCAACCTTGAGTGTATTTTTGGCCGCTGTAGTCTGTTTGAGTCGGGACTCTTTCTGCACCTTATAGAGGTCATTTCGGCACTTCTGGATTTTGTTGTCAGTCCAGGGGGCCCTTTTCCTGTTTCGAGGGTATGTTAAGTTAAGTTAAGTAGGGTAAGTAAGGGTAAGTTAAGTTACATATAATATCTAATGTGTTATTGGAAACCGGTTGATGGACAATTGGTAATTAATATACCGACATATATATATACATATATACATGTATATACACATATACATATAACATAACGAATATACCAAATATAGCCATGCTATATTCAAACTAGCATGGCTATAATGCTATGATACAAAGTTGTTGTATAGATATGCTATGATACAAAGTTGTTGGATAGATGAGGATGGAGGTATTGATACAAGCTTCGTTTTTGGGAAAGCAAAGACGGTCTCAGGGGAGTTCATAGCAACTATGCCAAGCCTGGAGCTTCAAGCTGCCGTATGGGCCGTTCGACAAAACCGAATGATCATAAGGTAACAGATAACAGAACAGAACATAAGAGAGCTACAGATAACAGAACAGAACATAAGGGAGCTACAGATAACAGAACAGAACATAAGGGAGCTACGGATAACAGAACAGAACATAAGGGAGCTACAGATAACAGAACAGAACATAAGGGAGCTACAGATAACAGAACAGAACATAAGGGAGCTACGGATAACAGAACAGAACATAAGGGAGCTACAGATAACAGAACAGAACATAAGGGAGCTACGGATAACAGAACAGAACATAAGGGAGCTACAGATAACAGAACAGAACATAAGGGAGCTACAGATAACAGAACAGAACATAAGGGAGCTACGGATAACAGAACAGAACATAAGGGAGCTACAGATAACAGAACAGAACATAAGGGAGCTACGGATAACAGAACAGAACATAAGGGAGCTACAGATAACAGAACAGAACATAAGGGAGCTACAGATAACAGAACAGAACATAAGGGAGCTACAGATAACAGAACAGAACATAAGGGAGCTACAGATAACAGAACATAACATAAGGGAGCTACAGATAACAGAACAGAACATAAGGGAGCTACGGATAACAGAACATAAGGGAGCTACAGATAACAGAACAGAACATAAGGGAGCTACGGATAACAGAACAGAACATAAAGGAGCTACAGATAACAGAACAGAACATAAGGGAGCTACAGATAACAGAACAGAACATAAGGGAGCTACAGATAACAGAACAGAACATAAGGGAGCTACAGATAACAGAACAGAACATAAGGGAGCTACGGATAACAGAACAGAACATAAGGGAGCTACAGATAACAGAACAGAACATAAGGGAGCTACGGATAACAGAACAGAACATAAGGGAGCTACAGATAACAGAACAGAACATAAGGGAGCTACAGATAACAGAACAGAACATAAGGGAGCTACGGATAACAGTTCGAAATCACAGGATGTGGTTGTGGCGGATCCAAATGCCGTGGATGGGGTGGTTCCACTGGTAGTGGCTGAGGGAGGAGAAGCAGCTGGTCGTGGTGACAAAGAATGTGATTCGTTGGAACTTGAGTCATCTGACATTGCTAGTGAGACTGAGAAGGGTGAGGTCAGTCTCGCAGGGAAATGAGGGTTAATCAGGGTAATCAATAATTGTAAAGTATAATATCATTATGTATAGTATATCTTAGTGAGTTTTAATTTGTTTTTTTCTTATAAATATTTTTATATTTTATATTATATATTTAAGTTTGCATAAATCAATAATGGCGGCATTTAAGAATATTAGAATACCCTCATACAAAGCTTTACATGTTATAAGGGAATTGTGCAATAAATCAGATATTATTTTTTTTACAGGAACTGATGCTTCCACAGCAAGAATTATGTTTTTTAGAAAATATTGATAAACGTTTTAGTGCTCGGGGTAAATCTCCCGTAGATTTAAGCGAGGGTCTCGTTGTTGGCCGCCCTTATGGTGGTCTCGCAGTTCTGTTTCGGGAAGAATTATCTGGCTTATTTGAATTTGTGGATTGTGACAATGATCGTATTATGCCCATTTATATTAACGATTCTAATGATAATGTCGGGAAAATTTTAGCAATCAATGTATATTTACCTCATGAGTGTAGCGATAATAATGATTCATATCTGTGTTGTTTAGGTAATTTAGGTACAGAGTTAGAATCTATTCCAACAGCATATTCATTTATTGTTGGTGATTTCAATTCATCACCGGGACCTGGTCGGATATTTTTAAAAGAATTGGTCAGTTGGTGTAATGATCTAAATTTAAATATAGTAGACATAGATATTCTACCTCAGAATAGTTTTACTTATGTCAGTAGTGCTCATGGTACAACCTCATGGTTGGATCATGTGGTTTGCTCAGCTTCTATGAGTACAAAGATTTTTAATTTGTGTATAAATTACAATCTTACATTTGAGGATCACATGCCCTTATCATTTGATCTTGAAATAGATCCAGTGGTTATATGTAATATATCTCCAGGGGCTGATCGGCCTATCAGTGGTCCAAATATACCCTGTTGTTTAGCTGCTTCGCCTAAGCAACTTGAGAAGTTCAGTTCCGCTTTAAATCACAATCTGGAAGGGATTTTAATCCCTTCTCAAATTTATTGCCGTGATTCCAATTGTACTGATCATAATCATAGACTGGCAATAGATAACTTATGGAATGTCACTTCCAATGTGTTAATTAATTGTGCAAATTCCAATGTTCCAAAGCAGAAAAGTAGTACATCGGCTAAAAATATCCCAGGGTGGAATGACAACCTAAAGGAGCTTTACCGTGAGTCCCGTGAAACATTTTTAACGTGGAGGGCTGAGAGGAGACCTCGGCATACCAAAAAACTATCGTGGGATCTGTCTGCTTGTGGTAGCTGCCAAAATATACAATAAAATGATTCTATATAGGATTAGGCCTCACATAGAGAAACTACTGCATAAGAGCAAAAGTGGATTTCGACCAAGTAGATCAACAATAGCTCAGATACTTGCACTATGGAGACTGATTGAAGGAATTAAGTCAAAGAATTTCCCCGCAGTCTTTTTTTTGTGGAGTTTAAGAAGGCATTCGACTCCATCCATATAGGTAAAATGCTTGAAATCCTAAGAGCTTGTGGAATACCAGAAGTAATTGATGCTGGCATTGGATTGTTATATTGTGACACAGAAGCGCAGGTACTCGCAAAACTCGCAGTACTGAGTTTTCTCTCAACCCTGGCTGGCGTACTGCAAGGTGACACATTAGCACCATTACTATTTGTAATTGTGCTGGATTACGCAATGAGGACAGCCACAAAGGGTGAAGATCTGGGATTCACACTTCAAGAACGCAGAAGTAGTAGATATCCGGCAACTACAGTCACAGACACAGACTTTGTGGATGACATCGATCTGCTCTCTAATACGCTAGCAGATGCACAGCTTCTACTAAATAAAGTGGAGAGGGCTGCTAAGGAGGTTGGATTGCATATAAATTCTACAAAGACCGAATTCATGACCTTTAATGTTGATGGAAACTTGACAACCATTGATAATAATCAACTAAGGAAGGTCGATGAATTCCAGTACCTTGGATCATGGATGAGAGTAGCAAAAAGGACATAGAAGTTAGGAAAGCAAAGGCTTGGGTAGCTCTATCAAAAATGGATACCATCTGGAAGTCAGATCTTTCCAGGCACCTGAAGACTAAGTTATTTCGAGCCACAGTGGAAAGTGTATTTTTATACGGGGGTGAGACCTGGACACTGACTAAATCACTTGAACAACGAATTGATGGTTGCTACACAAGGGCAGCCCTAAACATCAGCTGGAGACAACACATGACAAACGCCGAGCTTTATGGTACAATACCACCTGTATCAACCACCCTCCGTGAACGCAGATTAAGATTCAGTGGGCACTGCCGGCGAAGTAAAGACGAGGTCATACCAGGATCTCATTTCCACTGTCCGAGTTCGCTTGACCTAGTAGTAGTAGTAATGTTGATTATAAAGCTAAGATGATCAACCTGCTGGTTGGTTGGTTGATTGACTTCGCAATGAATCTGCCAAGCAGCTGTCATAGCTGTCACAACTGAATGAAAAGTGGGAACCACTACTTCTTAGCACTGATAGTAGGTCGGTAGGAAGCAACAAGTTTGTCCAATAGGTCAACCCCACCCATTCCGGCATTATAATTGCCAACACAGCCAGACTGAGTGATATAGACTGCAGCGACTCCTTTCTTTCTTCATTTATCGTTGTTTCCTTATTATTCCTTATTGGCGGCCCTACCGTCGCCGTTCTGGTGGGCCGTCCATCGCTCTCGGCCTGTGGCTGGCCGGCGACTTCGGTATTCCGACCGCCGTCATGCATCGACTCGTCCCTTCCTCGTGGTACCTTCCTCGCGACACGGCCGCCCTCCGCTTGGGCTACCGGATCGCCCCTCGTCGGCGAATCCGGCATTGCAGGTCAATACCGTAATATAAATCTCGCATAATGTAATTATCATAACTTACATATTGCATAATTGCTTTTGACAATTTACTGAGTTAAGCCCATTTACAAAACCTGCATGGCAAGTGATCTATGTCTGTGATAAACTCAAGCATCACTGATTAATTATATTGGTCATGAAGAATAAGAGCTTACTTTAGACTACTATAATTAACAGCTATTAAGGTAAGGCGGCTGATGTTTTGTTATAAAATGATCAAAGAAGCCCCAGTGAAGGGCCTACTTTGATTTTTGGTTCAAATACATGAGGTTTCAAAGTAGCCCCAAGTACGGGGCTACTTTTGAACACTCATTTATTTAAAAAAAAAGCCATTTTGTCACCATTTATATCACTTGGCTGAATTGTGCCACACTTAATACTTTTTTTTATTTATTTTTTTAAGGGACTTTTTGGTCGACCAAAAAGTACTTTTTGGTCGACCAAAAAGTCTGCAAATATTATCCAATTAGGAAACACGCAAGTATTTTGGAGGTAAAATCAAATTACTTGTTGATGTTCCTTTTGCCCACCAGTCCTAATACTGTAATATACTACCGGTATGCTATCAGGCTATAGGCCTATACATACCTGTATACAGTACTGCATACTGTCAGAGTCAGAGTGTATATCTCAGTATCTGGTAGTTTCTTCAGGCTGTCAGGTAGTCAGGTATTTGTTCAGGATCGGCCTAAACAGCTAAACTCTAATTCAGTAATTGAAACTGTAAACTCTAAATGAAACTGTCATGTGACCGGTAACCACTAAACCATATCCCTGTATCCCTAAAACTAAAAGTCGTTAGGCCTATCTAACAAATTTAGTGAAATTTCAGAAAAATTGAAACCGAGTTCAGTATGCAGTAGGTTGCCAATTCGAGCAAATTGCGATTTGGATTAGGTTATGGTTACATGACAATTTCAATTAGGCCTAGGGTTTTCAATTTTAGTTCGCCAGCCATTAGCCATTTAGTCAGCCATTACTGCATTAGGCTACCGGTACTGCAGTACTGTGTTAAGGAAATAACTGGTGGGCACCTAGCAGGACATCCCTTCATTTTGTTACATATCAGTCTGTCAGTGACTAAAGTCACTGATATGCATGATATGAATACCATACCGGTTTAGGCCCATCCCATGCATATATATCAGTATAGGGCCTATTGCAGTAGGCCTATTGGTGGCATTATGGAAGAAACCGGCGCCAACAATGATGATTGTGATGACTTTGTTACGGATAGTAGAAGAGTCGCTATAGGGAACTTACGACAGGCGATTGCAGAATTAGCATCTACCAGTACCGGCTGACCGGTACCACAACCAGTAGGGAACATACCCTTAAATAAGCTCCACAAGTGGGTTCTTATTTAAGGAAAATGGCTCTTATTTAGGGGTTTTTGGGCCTTTTTTGGATATTTTTTCGACATAATATGCAAGAACTTGTTTCAGTAAAAAATACCGCATAATTTTATTTCACAATATAAAAGTTGGTTCTTTCTTGAACATAATGCAAAAAACCAGAAAACATTTCACCGTCCGGTTTTTTTTCTAGAAGCGTTTTAAAATTACATCAAAAATACGACCAGTTCCTAAATAAGGGGGATTTTTTAAATTTACCTTATTTAAGACATCGAAATTGTACACATAAATACTAAAAGTCCTTAAATAAGAACTTTTTGACATGGGTTTCTTAATTAGGTATACAATTTCATTCCAAAATCTGCATACTCCTTAAATAAATTAAATATTTCTCATTTCTCACAGAGAGTAGAAGCAGTTCCGCGACAATAATAATATTGCTCCTCAAAAGAGGGCCCTTACTGCATCAGGGACGCGTTTTTCGACAGAGCCCCGTCAGCTGAAACAGCCAGTGCCGCTAGTCGATGGGGTTGACTTGTTGATGGAGAGGCTATTATGAGGCGCAATGGGATACGCATTGCGTATCTCCTTCTGTCAACCAATACTGGCCTCATTTCTCATATATTAAATTAAATAAATTAAATTAAATATCCTTATATAATGTATCTTATAACCTCGTCTCCCAGCACCGTCCTCCTTCTGCCCTTATCTGCTTATTCAATTATCACTTATCTGCTTATGACAGTTATGACCTCCTACCTGCCCAACCTTGACAGGACATTGCAAGATGCAGAGATAAGGGAGCTTCTGAGCTTAATTGGATAGGTGCAAAAATGCACCACGAGCAACAATGACCAACACTAAGCAACAACGAGCAACAAATGAACAATGAGCTGATGAGTAACAAAACAACGAGCAACAAAGAGTAACAATGAGCAACAACGAGTGACATTGAGCAATAATAAAGTACAACAACGAGCAGTAATGAGGAACAACGACTGAACGAGCAACAATAAGCAACAATGAGTAACAATCAGCAACTACGACTACTACGAGTAACATTGAGCAACAATGAGAAACAATGAGCAACAACGAGCAAAAATGAGCAATAATAAAGTACAACAACGAGCAACAATGAGCAACAGCGAGAAACAACGAACAACAATGAGCAATAATGAGGAACAACGACTGAACGAGCAACAATGAGCAACAACGAGTAACATTGAAAAACACCGAGCAACAATGAGTAATGATAAAGTACAACAACGAGCAACAATGAGCAACAACGAGAAACAGCGAGAAACAATGAGGAACAACGACTGAACGAGCAATAATAAAGTACAACAACGAGCAACATTGAGAAACAACGATCAATAATAAAGTACAACAACGAGAAACAACGACCAATAATTAGGACATGAGGAAC
Organism: Nemertoderma westbladi; assembly: GCA_032718475.1. NCBI lineage: Eukaryota > Metazoa > Xenacoelomorpha > Nemertodermatida > Nemertodermatidae > Nemertoderma > Nemertoderma westbladi. The sequence goes on along the minus strand of JAUCBJ010000312.1, from coordinate 39,925 downwards.
AACGATTAACAATGAGCAACAATGACAATGAGTAACAACGAGTAACATTGAGCAATAATAAAGTATAACAACGAGTAACATTGAGCAACAACGAGCAACAATGAGAAACACTGAGCAACAATGAGCAATAATAAAGAACAACAACGAGCAACAATGAGCAACAACGAGAAACAACGAGCAATAATGAGCAACAACGACTGAACGAGCAACAACGAGTTATATTGAGCAACAACGAGATATATTGAGCAACTATGAGCAATAATAAAGTACAACAACGAGCAACAACGACTGACCGAGCAACTACGAGTAATATTGAGCAACAATGAGCAATAATAAAGTACAACAACGAGCAACAATGAGGAACAACGATTGAACGAGCAATAATAAAGTACAACAACGAGCAACAATGAGCAATAATAGAGTACAACGAGCAATAATAAAGTACAACTAACGAGCAACAATGAGCACCAACAAGCAACAATGACCAACAATAAGCAACAAATGAACAATGAGCTGATGAGTAACAAAACAACGAGCAACAACGAGTAACAACGAGCAACAATGAGCAACAACGAGTAACATTGAGCAATAATAAAGTACAACAACGAGCAATAATGAGGAACACCGACTGAACGAGCAACAATGAGCAACAACGAGCAACAATGAGCAACAACGAGTAACATTGAGAAACACCGAGCAACAATGAGCAATGATAAAGTACAATAACGAGCAACAACGAGAAACAGCGAGCAACAATGAGGAACAACGACTGAACGAGCAATAATAAAGTACAACAACGAGCAACAATGAGCAACAACGAGTAACACTGAGTAATAATGAGCAACAACGAGCAACAATGAGCAACAATGAGCAACAACGAGAAACAGCGAGCAACAATGAGGAACAACGACTGAACGAGCAATAATAAAGTACAACAACGAGCAACATTGAGAAACAACGAGCAACAATGAGCAATAATAAAGTACAACAACGAGAAACAACGACCAATAATTAGGACATGAGGAACAACGAGTAACAATGAGCAACAATGACAATGAGTAACATTGAGCAATAATAAAGTATAACAACGAGTAACATTGAGCAACAATGAGAAACACTGAGCAACAATGAGCAATAATAAAGAACAACAACGAGCAACAATGAGCAACAACGAGAAACAGCGAGCAATAATGAGCAACAACGACTGAACGAGCAACAACGAGTTTTATTGAGCAACAACGAGATATATTGAGCAACAATAAAGTACAACAACGAGCAACAATGAGCAACAACGACTGACCGAGCAACAACGAGTAATATTGAGCAACAATGAGCAATAATAAAGTACAACAACGAGAAACAACGAGCAACAATGAGGAACAACGATTGAACGAGCAATAATAAAGTACAACAACGAGCAACAATGAGTAATAATGAGCAACAACGAGCAATAATAGAGTACAACGAGCAATAATAAAGTACAACTAACGAGCAACAATGAGCACCAACAAGCAACAATGACCAACAACGAGCAACAATGACCAACAATGAGAAATAATAAAGCACAACGAGCAGCAATGAGCAACAACGAGCAACAAACTGCGTCGAACCGGATTGAATGTGGGGGAGAGCCACGTTCAAGTGAGCGAAGCCTTAGCATATGGGTGCTATTAACGAGTTGTCTGTCGTCGTTGTAAATTTTTTATCGCTAATAACTCGGTCATTCCTTGATGAAATTAAACGAAACTTAGTATGTACGGTATGTAGTCTGTCAAAAGATTAGAAATAATCTGAAGTTTGGTAAAAAAACAAACGAACGCAATGATGCAAATTAAGGAGACGAGTATTGTGTTGAACGACCTCTGACTGACGAAAGACAACATGTTAATGGGGTGGGGCCCGTTAATGGGGTGGGGCCCCTATCAGCTAGGGCTAGCTAAGGCTTTGCTCACTTCATGCTGCGCAAAGGTCCCACGAACGTGTCCCACTCATGCCTGAGCCAGTTGAGCCAAAACGTCATCCAGTCATCATCTTTAACCTTCATAACGTCTATCAGCTGCCCAACCGAACCATCTTTGTGCCTATTGACATGGCATTGACATTTATTTTTCACTTTTTTCACACCTTTCAAGTACAACATTGTGGACAATCCATCTAAGTGGGGCGTAACGGGGAGCAGAAGAGGAAATGCAGGACACAAGTTAGTTTTTCGAAACTGTGCGGCGATGTCCAGTTACTTGAGCCATGTTTCATCGAAATATGTGACAATGTATGTGCGCTCAGATGGGCGATGGGCTATTCTTTTGAATATCAATGGGCTATTCTATGCTACCGTGTGAGGTAAGAATGCCAGTGCTAGCTACTTCACTATGATACGATATTCTATAGAGGATTTATAGAGTGCAGTGCAACCATTGTCCTTATCCTTAACCCAACAATTAGCAATATACAGACTGACATAAATCAAACAGTCAAAGAATTATGAAAGAAGTGTAACACATACTGTAAGGAATATTGATTTTATTTAAGGAATGTGCAGATTTTGGAATACAATTGTATTCCTAAATAAGAAATCCAGGTCAAAAAGTTCTTATTTAGGGACTTTTAGTATCTATGTGTACAATTTCGATATCTTAAATAAGGTAAATTTAAAAAATCACCCTTATTTAGGAACTAGTCGTATTTTTGATGCAATTTTAAAACGCTTGTAGAAAAAAAACCGGACGGTGAAATGTTTTCTGGTTTTTTGCTTTATGTTCAAGAAAGACCCAACTTTTACATTGTGAAATAAAATTATGCGGTATTTTTTCCTGAAACAAGTTATTGCATATTATGTCGAAAAAATATCCAAAAAAGGCCCAAAAACCCCTAAATAAGAGCCATTTTCCTTAAATAAGAACCCACTTTTGGAGCTTATTTAAGGGTATGTTCCCTACTGACAACCACTGGTAGAAATGTTAATGTATCAGGAGCATCTACTAGGCAAATTAATCGAGGCCGCAGACGCGGTTATTCTCACATTAAAGGATCCCGTAGAGATCCTGTCAATGCGCACGCTATACCTGTCCGCATGGGAGCATGGGACGACCGTTATCGGTGATACGGCATGCGCGATTCAAGATGAAGTGCGATAGTATTGTTTCACGAAGCCCATTTAGGGGACAAGTCTATGTGCGTTTTTTCTGTAGACTTTCGCCTCTCATACAAGTCATTAGTTGTATTTATCAAGGATAAATTTTTTCCTGCCGGAGTTTCTCCTTCACTTGGAAATGTGAATTCTTATTATAACTTCCGGCTAGAAAATTGTTTGGGGCAGGTAATAACAGAAGTTTTCCCTAATCCTCAAGGTGATTCTGATTGTCTTCCGAGTTCAGTTTGGATAATTACAGCAGAGCTATTGGAGTTCCTGGCACCTTACAGTTCTTTTTTTGCATTGATACAATTAAAAGTACCGGTACTGTTGATAGGTCTTTAGAGGAAGCTGTTGATCATTCTGATTTTGAGATCAATGAGGTGGCTGTTTCTGATAATGTTCTTAATGATACGACTCCGGATGTTTCTGCTTGTAGGCCTAATAGTCAGATAGTGATAATGCTTTGTTAGTCTCGGGTTCTAGACACTCTGTAGCTGCACCAGCAGGCCCAGGTCCACCAGTACTAGAACCCAGCTTTAGCCAAGCACAGGTTCCACTTAATCATACAATCTGCATTAATTGCAATTGTACTCTAGGTATAGGCCTATCTGAAGAAAATGGTCAGTGTCTAATTTGCGAGCAAAACCGTGAATTAGAAATCAGTGCTTCTACGGATTTTCGACGGCGTCATCCTCGAAATATTAATCCTCCTGCGCGATTCATGTCTCCAATAACCGACACAAGCATTTTGGATGAAAGTTCTGGTGAATCTGAATCTGATGGACAATTATCGATTAATGATTTACGCGAAGCTCGTGTTCGCAGACTAGTTGACCATAAACGCTTGATAACTGTGCCTCGGAATAATGTTTTTCAGTTTATGATTGATCTCTTCCGTGAAGAAATACCATTGTACAAGGAGCGTTTATTTGTAAACGTGCATGTAACGTTTATTTGCTCTGATGGATCGCAAGAGTGTGGAATTGATAACCTAGGACTTACGCGGGAGCTTTTCGCTATCTTTTGGAGCGAATTTAATGTTAGAGGTTGCTCATCTGGAATCCCCTGCATACGGCATGATTGGGATGTTGAAGTTTGGTTGTCTATTAGACGGATTCTTGTTTATGGTTACGAATTACTTAAATACTGGCCTGTTCAATTATCCTCGCCGTTCTTCAAATATGTTTATTTTGAAGAGACAGAAATTCCTCCTGATAACCTATACACTTTACTCAATGTCAGTGAGGGGAATGTTTTACGGCAACTTCTAAATGGTATATTACCTGATCAAGAAGATTTAGACGAGTTAATGGATGCTTTTAGTTTTTGCGGTATATCACCGGTTCTAATCTCATGATATGTGATACAATTCAAGTAGAATTCATTGTGACCACATCTTTCACGAGATCTATAGGAGCTAGTACATGTGGTCCCTCTTTGAAGTTGCCTTACAGTTATAGCTCGTATGGAGAAATGAAGGAAGATATATTTCTACTCCTATCGAATCAACTGTGTTGGGAGTTTTGGAACCACTGATATTTTATTAATATTACTGAAACCGTTTTGTCATTGAAACATGTCTGTTTTAATTCATATAATCCAGAAACTGAATTTGTTTTGCTTGAAAAGTTGTGCTTTAAGCATTAAATAGGTTAGTTTATTGTTTGTTTAGTATGGCAAATTGATTGTACCGGTACCTTAAATAGTTTTTACATATTTGTTTAGAATCGTTTTTGTTTGGTTTTCGAGAAAAAGAAATTCTTACCGTTCATATTTTCTTGTTTATCTCGTCATTTCAGTTACTTTTAATGCTCTTCTTAATAATTAATAATTACCGGAATGTTTATAATCTGATTTTTAAATCTCCTGTTAATACATTATTACTGTATTATTGCCCTATAGTTTTGTGCTACATTACGATTACAAGTATAGTAATGGCTACTATAAATGAAATCAGAAGTTAATAATGTTCATTGTTTTTACCAAACACTACTGTATTTCAACAATACATGTGGGTGGATGGAGAATCTAATTTATACAAAAGCAAAACTAATTTTACTAAAATGAAACAAACATTAAAATACATCAAAATAATTAATCCAAAGCATCACGCGCTATATTAATTAAAAATTCAAAAGTATCCTGAAGGTCGGAGAGTGAGTTAAGTAATTCCGGATAAGGTTTATTGGCAATTGCGAGTTCCAGATTACAGAAGTCAGTAACCTCCTTTATGCATGGCTTACGTTTGAAAGCAAATATTTCCTTGAGTTCAGGGATAATAGTAACGGTGGGTTCAATTTTTGTTAAGTAGTTAGGCAAGGTTAAATGGTAGAAAACATCTGGAATTCCACCGGGCGCTACCCCATGTTTAGGCTTGCGAATGCGGTGTGAGTTCCAGTGAATGACAATATCGTCAAGTACACTCTGCACGTGAGTCATGAACACATATCGGCAGACTTCTATATCCAAGTAGTTTGAAGTGTCTAATATTCCATTCTGGTCCATATCATGGAAAAACTCTAGGATTGAGTGCATCCCTAAAACGGGGAATTTGCTCCAAAAACTATTCGTTGATTAGCCACGCTCTTACCATATAAAAATGCAGGCTTATCACAAACGGTGAAAATTAGTGAAAACAAAGTTTGAAGGGCTCCTATATTTACGTTTTCAGTGCCCCTGTCAGCGCGGATACATTGAGGAAATCCACCGAGATCAGTTATTGTATCGAGATAAAACTGCGCAATAATAAACGGGTCTTTATTGCTGGCAGATACTTTCAACCATAAAAGTTTACGGGAAAAGCCATCAATAGCCCCGTGGATTGATAAGCCATAGGGCTTTAGTTTATCCCATCCATCGCAGTGCCAGATAAAGTTTGGCCCCTTATTCGTGTAAATCCTAGGATGACCCAACGTTCTCGTTCGCTCTAGTGCGGCTTCAGGATTTATTAAAGACATAATCAATCGTACAATATCCATGGATACATATAATTTGTAGTTTAGGATAATTCGTTTTTGCACCTGGCAATAACCAAATTCAGGGTTATTAAATGTTACTTCGACAACGTTCGAAACAAGCTTCCAGAAAGTTTCAACGGAGGTATCTGTTACACGACTCAGGTTTATCGTTTGAAAACGTCGGCATAAGGTTCTCAAAGACATAGATAGATATGCCATATTGACTCGACAAAAGTACCAAAATATCCGAATAGGGAATTTTCAGCCAAAACCAAGTTCGAATAGACTCATCTATAGAGTTCCCTCTAGTTCACCCAATTCAACATCGCTTGGTTCTGCCATAACTCAGCAAATATAATTCTAAACATGTAATTCTATCGGATGAAACAATAAAATCCTAGCGATGATCAATGTGTTTAACAAAGCTTTCTGTACTGGTGCAGTAATTTGATTTTACCTCCAAAGTAGTTATATGTTTTCTATTGGATAATACTTCCAGACTTTTTGGTCGACCAAAAAGTCGACTTATTGGTCGACCAAAAACTACTTATTGGTCGACCAAAAAGTCGACTTATTGGTCGACCAAAAACTACTTTTTGGTCGACCAAAAGGAGTTTTTGGTCGACCAATAAGTCGACTTTTTGGTCGACCAAAAAGTACTTTTTGGTCGACCAATAAGTACTTTTTGGTCGACCAATAAGTACTTTTTGGTCGACCAATAAGTCGACTTTTTGGTCGACCAAAAAGTACTTTTTGGTCGACCAAAAAGTACTTTTTGGTCGACCAAAAAGTCTGGAAGTATTATCCAATAGAAAACATATATATAACTATTTTGGAGGTAAAATCAAATTACTGTACCGGTGTACATAAAGCTTTGTTAAACACATTGATCGCTAGGCCTACCGGTACCTAGGATATTAATCCTTCATCATGATAGTGTTACGGTTTTAAATAACCACCTAATTCACTTAATGTAATTTGATTTTGCCTCGAAAATAGTTGTATGTTTTCTATTGGATAATACTTCCAGACTTTTTGGTCGACCAAAAAGTCGACTTATTGGTCGACCAAAAAGTACTTTTTGGTCGACCAAAAAGTCGCTTCAAAAAAAAAATAAAAAAAAGTATTAAGTGGCACAATTCAGCCACCGTACTTATAAGATATAAAGGTGACAAAATGGCTCAATAATGTTATGTTAAACCTAACAAATTAGACACCTGCACATTTTTGGGAGAATTACAGGTCAAAACGTTCAGAATTTGTTCAAAGTAGCCCCGGTTTACGGTACTGCATACTGCCCACCCTAACTAACCCATTACAGCATTAGCATATTACTGCATTAGGCAGTTCAGCAGTTAGGCCTATATTTAGAAATACTATTCTTTGCATATCGTACTGTACTCTGTGTCTGTACCGGGCCGGGACGACCTCAGACCTGAACTCTGAAGTCAAACAGACAATGGAACGGTTTACTTGTGAGTCGGACAACGCATTGCTAATTACCAAATCTATGTTTGCGAATATCTGTTCAGAAAATGATTCGTTTGTGCGGAAGTTTCTCGATGAATACCTGGACAATTCTGGACAATTATGTTGTTAGGAAATGTACGTCAGGTCATATTAGCGAATGGCTGCTGCGTTCACTCGCTACTGGATCTAACAACGCCTCCACCTCCTCGGATAACACGACCCAATCACCGGCCACTGTCCCGACTGCCGGGTACCACGAGACCAGTATGCCGCAGTGTCCATTAACGACATCGGCATCGACACCTACGTACCACCACAATGACAATCCTGCGACAGGAAAGCATCCGAAATCTCGAGACTCGAATCAACGCACGCCACCTACAGACCTACCGAACTCTCCTCTACTGCTCTATGCAGACTGTGGCTGTGTGGTGAGGTTACAACATCTCAACCAGACAGACCTCCTAGGAGAACAAAGACAAATAGATCCCTAACTGAGTCTGATAGACACCAAACCAAACCTCATTGAATCTGAATCGAGTAATACTACAGCCAGTTCAACTTTATTGCCTTATAACAACATATCCTCCAATACCCCCGCAGTAACCACAACCAACTCAAACCACTATTCTACACAACCTCTATCAGCAGACCAATCACATGTTCCGGGATTCCTACGCTTTAAGACGGAAGACGAACTGGAATATAAACCCGATATAGATGAGATTGGCGATGGCTTGGGCGATTTGTTCTCCCCAATAGATGTAGCATATGGAATCCATCACAATATCCCTCTACAATATCACAATATCCTCACTAGCTCCTCACCAACCCTCACTACCGGTACTCAGTCTCTAGACGACTTCAACTTAAACCTTTCCAACACCTACAACCTCCTGTTGGCCCGTAAATCGACAGTTTTCGGTATCGGTGAGTTACTATTATTTGTATAGTAAACATCCTTTAGTCCGAATTGCCGCCAAACTGGTCAGAGTACCGGCAATTGTTTATTTATAGTGACAGTTATGATAGTTCTGAGTTTAGTTTTTGTTTTTTATGGTTTTTATCTGGTTTAATTAAATTCAATCCAGCCAAGTCTTTCTCACCAAAATATCAAAATATACGAAGCCTATTTCCAAAACAAGACGAATTGCAAATAATATTCCAGAATAGAGATATCCCATTTTTTTAGCTTTGCCAGAGAAACGGCTGGACTCTATTATCCAGATGAAGAAATACAAATACAAGGGATTCCATTCTGTGTCAGAGAAATGGCTGGACTCTATTATCCAGATGAAGAAATACAAATAAATACAAGGGATTCCATTCTGCTTCGCACAAGTTATTGTGATTACATATCTGAATCACTGTCTTATAAATAGGTCCTACCTATTGCGTCTATTCCGTTTTTCCGAGACACTCCATAATCACATTAATCAGTGCTGCAATATTTTCCCAGAGCCCTGCAACTTCTCTACCAAATTAGTTCCTCTTGTCTCGCACCCCAATGACAGTGGGCGTATTCAGAAAGATTTCCACTAGATAGGTGTTTTGCAGTTAATAATTCATCGAATAATATCAGAAAATGTAATAATAAAAAAATTTAATTATTAAACCCAAATCAACTATTGTGACTTCAACCTCTAATTCTGTGAAATATCCATGGTAGGTCGGTTTTATTTACACTTATTACTGTAATGATTGTATCAGAAATTATATGAATTTAAAACTACAGTTATTGTAAACTAGTGATAATGATAAATTATTATCCACTATTACTCCGCTCCAATACATTCTATATCCGACCACTACTACTACTACTACTACGATCGGCATGCTGCATTGCAGCTGCATTATATATATATTACATATATATTAAGAAGGTTGTGCCGGCTTGTCGACAAAATTGCGCCGTGACAACTCCCTATCACCCATGGCATTTGCTAGATCATCCGCATCTTCAAGGCCAGTGTCCTTTAAGATGCGTCTCAAGAAAGCCATGGGCTGTCCACCATGCTTATTCACTCCATGAGGCCGCCAAAGCACAAGATTATGCACTGGCTGGTCCTCACGGCGAAAGCAATGTCCTGCAAAGCGGAGGCGGTTCTGTTCAAGTGTGAAGCTAGGGGTGATTAATGGAACACATCCAATGTTTTATAGAGTCTGATTGGAGATGTGTTCATTGTACTTGATACAGTGAACCCGGCGCAGCATTCTTGTGAAAGTGCCATCCAGAGATCTACAGTTAGATCCCAGCATGGACTCACCTATAAAAGTACTGGTACTACTGCTGCCATAAATATTCGAACCTTAAGGTTCCGTTTTATTCTATGGGACTTCCAAATCCTGGACAGACGATTTAACGCTGCCCATGCCTTACCTTACGTATCCGAACGCCTTCACCTGACTTTCTGATCTATGATCCCAAGTAGCAGAAGACATTCACGTGCTCAAGCAAGCCATCCTTGGAGCTTATGCTTTTACAAGCAGACATTTCTTGAAGGCTGTCTAGGTTGCCTGTCATGATTTTGGTCTTCTTGGAGTTTACAAAAAGACTAACACTTTATTATTGAATAATAATGATAAATTATTATCCATTATTAATCCACTCCATTACTTTCTCTAGGCGACCAATCTCAACCATTTCCTGATGATTCAGACATGCTCACTTCCAAAGATGACGTAACACCCGGAAGTATGAATAATCCCTTCCACCAACCTGGTCCCTCTGGAATTCAACCCCAAGATATTGCGAAAGGAAGCCGCTCCAATGAGAAGCCCTTCAGCTGTGATACTTGTGGTAAGACGTTCGCATGGAACTGCCGCCTAATTGCACATAAACGGATCCACACCGGCGAGCGTCCTTACCAATGCGGCATCTGCAACAAATTTTTCTCTCAACCAGGCCACCTAACCGAGCACAAGCGGACCCACAGTGGTGAGAAACCGTATAACTGCAACTTGTGTGAGAAACGTTTCTCTCAACTAAGTCCCCCGGTGAACGTGTGCGATAAGTGCGGGAAGGGATTTGCAGAGAACGGGAGTTTAACGACCCACAAAAGAATTCACACAGGCGAGCGTCCGTTCGTGTGCGACACGTGTAGCAAATGTTTCTCGCACCGATATCAAGTAAAGCACCACAAATGTATCCGCAGTGGGGAGACTCGGTAACTGTAATGTTTGTAAGAAACGTTTCGTAACTTACATGTATATTGGTAGACCCAATTGCACCCTGTTTGCAGTTTGAACTATATAAACGATATATGACGTTATTCTGTTATTTGTAGATTGAACTGCTATAATATGTCCCTATGTCCGTCCCCTAAGCTTAAACTCTTGTTTATAATGAATAATAAACGTTGAATATCAATTGTGTTAAAAGTTAATTTAAAAATACGTTGGATTTCATTAATTAGGCCATATAAATGTTGGAGTGCATTTTGCCCAGTCTACGGTTCATAAAGGTCCAGTACCTCATATCGGATACATGACCGAACGTAATCAGGATCGAATGTAACATAGTTATAGGATCCAATGTAACATAATTGAGGTTACGTTCGATTCGTAAAAACTATGTTTCATTCGATCCTGATTACGTTCGGTCTGTCACCCCCTCATATCACAGTTTTTTTTTTCCAAAGACAATAATTTAAAACACAGATAAAAAGTTATAAGAGGGTGGGGGGGGGGGGGGGGGGGGGGTAAACTCCACCCCAATTATTTGTAAATGTCTCGAATGTGTTTACAAACTGCATGGACAATTATATACCACCAAAAAGATAATGATCAACAGCAACAAAAGTTTCAAAAATGTCCTATTTTCCATTTCCGTTTTTGGTTACCACATTTTTTTGGAACCATCATGTGTTCATTTGCATAATATTTTTCGTCCACTTTTTGTATTTTTATTTTCTGTTATTGATAATTAGTAAATTTGAAACAATTGACAAAATTAACACCCCCCTACTGGTACCGAAAGTCGTGGAAATCCACTAATCCAGCCAAATAGGCCTTGCTTACAAGCTGACAGGGAATAACAGAAACACTAGTTCACTGACACGATGTATATATATAACAAACAGATCCTAATTTATAATAAAATAATCGAATCAAATACAATAACAATAATCAAATATCTATGCTGTACTTTCATGCTTATTGTTATGGGCCATCTATATGCCCCACTCGTATAATGTGTTATAAATGCCTCGAATTCCTCGAGACCGCCAGTAAAAATAATATACCGTCTATCGTCCATCAAAATTCATGAAGGAGAGTAAAATTAAATTTATCTGATGTAGATGTGAAGCTATTGCTGGACTTGGTGTTGGGGGGCCGGTCATTCTTTAGGTATCATCATGCTAGGTTTATTCTCCTTGCATAAACCAGCGGGACACCTATCTGAACTGAATCCCCCGAAGACATATCGGCCCTTCCGGAGGATCTCAAGTAAGACAATATGCGTGGCCACCTTAACAGTGTTCGCTTCTTACTGTCTTGGATTTAATAGACAAAGGTTATTGATACATAATAGATCAGTTGAGATAAATCATTATTACAACTTCATTATAATGAGGAACTGATATTATTTAGGGGAATTATTATTAACTATCCTGGAATATAGTGTCGTTTAATGATTTGAGGAACTGATACTTTATTTTACTCTACTATGTATTTGATGCGGAATTAAGAGATTCATATTCAGTTACTACTGTAATCCCGAGTTACCGGTACGTTAATCCTGAGTTAACCCTATGTGCTATCTGGCCCGGTCTATTATTACAGTAGGCCTAAGTAATTGATTGGCCCGTGGGGAGTGGTTGGGGGGGTTATTTTATAAATTTTTTAGATCTTGGCTGAAAAATTACAATTTTGATGGTATAAGGGATTTCGAGGACGCTGATCACGTTAAAACTTGTTAAAAATATTTTCTGGCAATGCATCAATCATGTTTGGTGCTATTTTGGCCCCCCAGGATGAAAAGTACTGTAGGCCTACAGTACAAGTAAAAGTTGTCAAACTAAACATTTTGTGTTTGGTTTGAATATTCGAAACGTATATGGGATTTCGAGGTAGCTGATCACGATGTAAGTAGTTATAAATATTTCTGGTATGTGCAAACGCAATTTTGGTGCCATTCTGCTGCCCCAGAACGAAAAGTACAAGTAGCAAAAATTTGAAACTGTTAAATTTTGCATTTGGTATGGTAATTCTGAAATAAACTGGTTTTCAAGGTCGCTTATCACGATAGGCCTACAACTTGGTAGAAATAATTTGTGGTAACGCAACTATTGTTTTTGGTGTTTGTCTTGTGGGACGAAAAATACAAGTAGCATAACATTTCAAACGGCAACAATCAAATTTGGTTGGATTATACGATATTTATGAGTGTCATATTCGTGATCAGCATCCCAAAAAACCCAAATGTTATAAAATCAGGTTGATTTGGTAATGATTTTTCATTATGAAATTTGTGCTACTTGTATTGTTCGTGCCGCACATTGACACGTATCCAAAAAAAGCCGCAATCAACAAGGTACGATATTTTTTCAGTGTCATATTCGTGATCAGGATCCATAAAAACCTATATGGTCATAAAATCAATTTGTTTTCGTGGTAATCATATCATATTATTATCATATTTCCACTACTTGTTATTTCGCGCGGAACTAGAACGTTAGCTGATAGGTTTCCCAGCTAAGGATGCTGGATATGTTGCTAGGCAACACAACTAAACAATGATTCATATAGCTAGCTAGATCACTACACTTTGTACTGAAAAACGCGTATATGTATTAATACTTCTATTACGTATTATTTTAATGATCAAAAGATAAAAATACACTAAACTTACAGTAGCTCACGCTAAACGCTCCAGGGCCAGGGGGCACAAATAACTGACTAATAACTTATATAGTAACATGCCTATGTTGTTATAATTCACAACTCTTCGATATGTTTGATGAAGAGGAATAAACCTTCCCAATGAAATCAGCACATTCTAAAACCTCAGTAGCCAAACTGTATGGCCAATTTACCACGTTTGAAAAAAGTGCTACTTTCACTTTTGGTGCTCTTTTAGTATATATGGATAAAAAAATTGAAAAATTTCCTTGTAATCTTGCTCTCGATTTGTAAAAGCTTCTGTGGGATATAACTGGCCCCTTTTGCTTCGCAATCCAGTTTCCCCCCAGGCGCTGGAATACTCTAAAAAGGTTCTCTAACTGTATATATATTCCCCTCGCCCGCAAGGTACCGTTACAGGTGTTTTAACGGACATAAAAGTCATTCTGTTATATACGTGTTTTGGCGGACATGGTAAGGCAAAAAACCTGTAATGCACCAACTACCTTTCACAGCTTAGCCGTGATGATTCATATTACGACATCTAACAGCTGGTTGCTGACATGGAAACAGCCATTGGATGCATGGTTCTTTGTTTGGCTTGAGCCAATCAGAGCGATTTTTCCTGTCGACGTGTAGCTTTTCAGCCGATCATAAGGAGAGTGTTCAGTCTTACTGCTCTTACTTGATACTTTGTTGTTATTGCTGTCTAAGCCAGAAACACCGGCTTTTTGGGAAGAACTCTAGTAAAACTGCTTAGATTATAGAAAGTATAACTGTTACCGGCGGTGTTACCTCATTTAATTTAACTGCACTAATCATATTGTTTGTACTGCTATTTACCGTCAGTTATTAATTGTATCTATTTGTTGATGGAAATATTGCTCTTTGGAGAATACGGATAAATCACCCAAAATTCCCAATTTTCTTGATACACTACAGGTTAGAGAGGCGGGCTATATATAACAATTGCGATTTATATCAATGTGGTGTGTATTGAATCTAATGTTATTTAGTAGACACTACCTGAGTCAATTGCTGTTCTCTTTATGTGTGATCAAATATACTGACGGTCGGCAGAATAGTGTGCATGATTGTGAGTGTGATGTGACTGGTAACAAAGCATTTCCTAAAGAATGCGACTTATACTTTAATCATAAGCCTTATCGTTGCGTTTAGTATAAGTCCTAGCTCTGTTTAAATAGATAGAGCGCCACGTCCAAAAGGAACTGTTAATATTTCCCGAAAGTTAATAATATCTGTCAGAAATTACATATTAGTGATCTATCGAATAATACAATAGGTTTACACTGCAACCTTACACTGCAATAATAAAATCTAAGCATCCGAATTCAGCCTCCCGGGTGTAGATCCATCGGGTGAATGATCGCGCATGGGCTGGCTTCGGCTAATGTTTTGCGTATTAGCATAAAATATTGTCGTATGCTAAAGGTGTGTTAATTAACTAAAAGACATATAAATTTTGGCAGGTTAAACTGCTAAAGGTCTTCAAAAGCGCGAACACGATTACTAATAATTAATTCAACAAACTAAAAAAGCATAGTATGGTTTAATGGATATACCAAAGTCTTTGAAGTTGATGTACAGTGTAATTTTATCAATTCCGAAAGGTGTTGATATGGTGGGGGTGCCAGGAATGCCTCATATCTCGACAGGACATCATAAGAGGACATAATTTTAGTTAGGGACAAGTACTTTCGACGCGCTAGACGTATTGTTTCAGGGGTACTACTGTACAGTATATAAGATAAATAACTGGCCCACTAAATTTAGGGGCTTTGCAGCAGCTTGGCGGGTCGTATATCTATAGTCAGATGTAGGTCATGATAGGGACTAACTAAATTTCATTAAAATACAATTAAAATACATCATGAAATAAAATCATCGACCAGGAAATCTCCCATACAGTAGCTTAAAATCTAATTTCAACGGGATCTAAGTTCACATAGGGTCTAAGTTCATTTAAGATCTAAAGATCACCGGGATATAAGTTCGTCTGAGGAACTAGGAGCAGACTTGGATTGCCTAATGTAGGTTATGAGTTTGTCGTGGTTATAGGACAGTCTAGGTCGTTTTGTTGTGGTATTAAAAGTAGCCCCTTCTTTATCTCTGAATAATGATGAGCATGCCTGCGTTTCGTATACTGAATTTATTGTGTATTTATATAACTACAGTAACCTCCTACTTAAATGGATAGTACTAGATTGTAACAACAGTGAAAACAGGCGAAAATAAGCGAAAACAGTTGGAATGTAGGGAAAACAGACGAAAGCAGTTAGATCGTTTAAAAATAATCATCCATACATCCAGGTGAAAATAGATATTGAAGTTAACAAGGCGTAATAATAGATTTAAAATTTAGTGGCATTTATATTGTCGCTAACTTAAGATGACGTTCTACCCATAACCCATGTACAATAACACTGATTTCCCGTTGCATGATTATGGATTACTCCAGTACGGCACTAGTAAGCCTACAGAATAGAGTATTCAGTGAGTCTATTGTACCGTAACCCGTACCGGCACCGATAGAAGTTGAAATACGAAGTTCCGGTATCTTCGCTTCCAGCGGTTTCGCCATTATCAGAACAAACAAATTTATTTAATGCTGAAAATTAAATAGGCCTATGTGGTATGTATTTTACGTACCTAGAATCGTTCTTACAGACACGTAGTTCAGACTTAGGCCTACAGTACTAGCTACTACTACTGTAAACAATCAATAAAGTGCATCTCTGCAAAAATAATAAATTAAATACGGTTCTTCCCAACCGGTACGGGTACAGTAACTACAACAGGTACCGGTACGGCAGTACGGGCACTGTGTTATTGTACATGGGTACGTCATCTTAAGTTAGCGACATTATAAATGCCACTAAATTTTAAATCTATTATTACACCTAGTTAACTTCAATATCTATTTTCACCTGGATGTATGGATGATTATTTTTAAACGATCTAACTGTTTTCGACTGTTTTCCCTAAATTCCAACTGTTTTCGCTTGTTTTCGTCTGTTTTCGCCTGTTTTCGACTGTTGTCACGATCTAGTACTATCCTAATTAAATTTACCCCGTCGTGGGGGTGTTTCTATCTAATAAAAAAAAAGTTAAGTCATTGACACGATTAAAGTGATGATTGTTAAATAATATTAAATAATCAAATTAAAATGCAAACAAAACAGATACGGCCGGGATCGAACTCTAGACTATGTTAGTAAGTAATAATAGCGAAGTAACCATTCCACTAATCGGCAAGAAAAAGAATGGAAACAACGTGTGGCTAAGTCACACGAATAGTTCCCAAAAGGCACTTTGGCAATCTGGATTTGACTGATTTGATTTGACTGGACTTTGACATTCTAAATAATTGCAACCAGCGTAAATGCCAAAATGCCAGATCGTGCATTCGGAGAATTGTAGTAATGATTCCTTAACAGTTCCCAAAGGCAGTTTGGCATTTAGTTGATATTCATTATTAGCTGAGATCCGGGTAATGCATTTTTATCCGTTTTTAAGAACTCTTACTGTATAAGTATAAAGTGTGTAAAATGTACTCATACAGTAACATGTAATAAAATTTAATGGATAAAGTATTACTTAGTTCTTGTATGTCAGTATGTTGTAGCATGGACTTCTAGAATATTAATTAATACCAGGACTGGAATACGGTGGCTGAATGTGGCCAATTTAATTAATTTTAACCAGAAACATAATTCAACCAGAAACAGAAATTAATCAAATATAATTCAACCAGAAACATAAATTAATCAAATATAATTCAACCAGAAACATAAATTAATCAAATATAATTCAATCAGAAACATAAATTAATCAAATATAATTCAACCACAAACAGAAATTAATCAAATATAATTCAACCAGAAACAGAAATTAATCAAATATAATTCAACCAGAAACAGAAATTAATCAAATATAATTCAAACATTTTGGAGGGAAAATTAAAATACTGTCTCAGTACAGTGCAGTAAATTGTCGTTCCCTTTTCAGTCTATCAGTGCAGTACTGCAGCACTGGTTGCCTGTAGCTCTGTAACTAAGCTTAGTTCTGTGGTTAGTTGTTTAATCGTTTAATCACTACAGCACTACTGACTACCGATCTACGTAATGATGGTAGTACGTAGTCTAATGTAACTGATGCTCATTGTCTTCGTTGAGTATCAGTGTGAGTACCGTCATTACCGGTTTCAGGTCTACCATCTGCAGAAATCATCCTATTGCTGCCAGTGGGAGTACCGACACTGGTACGTGATGGAGTCCATGACGGTGACCCAATACGACCACTTATCTCGTTTAATCTATTGTTTATTCGATGGCGCAGTTCAGCCAGTTCTGATCGAGATAAGTCAGGTGTATTGTCCTCGTCATCCATTTTCAATAGACTATATATTCAACTACTGACTAACTAATCCTACGGAATTACCGGTCTTTCTGAAGATTGGTAAGGTAAAGCTGCCGGGTTGGCCGTAGTCAGGTCGTATCGGTCTGTCGGTGTAGTCAGTAGTGATTAAAAGATTAACAACTAACCACAGAACTAAGCTTACAGAGCTACGGGCAACCGGTACTGCAGTACTGCTGTACTGTACTGCCCACCCCTACCCTCGGGTAGCAGATAGGAGTAGCGCCCACCCCTACCTTCGGGTATCAGATAGGAGTAGCATCCACCCCTACTCTCGGGTAGCAGATAGGAGTAGCGTCCACCCCTACCTTCGGGTAGCAGATAGGAGTAGCGCCAACCCCTACCCTCGGGAAGCAGATAGGAGTAGCGCTCACCCCTACCCTCGGGTAGC
This sequence comes from Nemertoderma westbladi, assembly GCA_032718475.1. Taxonomy (NCBI): domain Eukaryota; kingdom Metazoa; phylum Xenacoelomorpha; order Nemertodermatida; family Nemertodermatidae; genus Nemertoderma; species Nemertoderma westbladi. Next base: position 21,693 of record JAUCBJ010000312.1, on the reverse strand, counting down.
AGATAGGAGTAGCGCCCACCCCTACCCCCGGGTAGCAGATAGGAGTAGCGTCCACCCCTACTCCCGGGTAGCAGATAGGAGTAGGTCCACCCCTACCTTCGGGTAGCAGATAGGAGTAGCGCCCACCCCTACTCTCGGGTAGCAGATAGGAGTAGCGTCCACCCCTACCTTCGGGTAGCAGATAGGAGTAGCGCCAACCCCTACCCTTGGGAAGCAGATAGGAGTAGCGCCCACCCCTACCCTCGGGAAGCAGATAGGAGTAGCGCCCACCCCTACCCTCGGGTAGCAGATAGGAGTAGCGCCCACCCCTACTCTCGGGTAGCAGATAGGAGTAGCGTCCACCCCTACCTTCGGGTAGCTGATAGGAGTAGCGCCAACCCCTACCCTCGGGAAGCAGATAGGAGTAGCGCCCACCCCTGCCCTCGGGAAGCAGATAGGAGTAGCGCCCACCCCTACCCTCGGGAAGCAGATAGGAGTAGCGCCCACCCCTACCTTCGGGTAGCAGATAGGAGTAGCGCCAACCCGTACCCTCGGGAAGCAGATAGGAGTAGCGTCCACCCCTACCCTCGGGTAGCAGATAGGAGTAGCACCCACCCCTACCCTCGGGTAGCAGATAGGAGTAGCGCCCACCCCTACTCTCGGGTAACAAATAGGAGTAGCGCCCACCCCTACCCTCGGGTAGCAGATAGGAGTAGCGCCCACCCCTACCATCGGGTAGCAGATAGGAGTAGCGCCAACCCCGACCTTCGGGTAGCAGACAGGAGTAGCGCCAACCCCTACCCTCGGGTAGCAGATAGGAGTAGCGCCATACCCCTACCTTCGGGTAGCAGACAGGAGTAGCGCCAACCCCTACCCTCAGGTAGCAGTATACCTTAACCAACCCAAATGGCCCTTTTCAGGGCCAACATATGAAATAAACAACCGTATCGCAACAGCATTATTAGCTTGTCAGCTTGTAATATTTGTTTACAATAAGATACAACCCCAGTCGGGGTAAATATTAATTATAATATTGGTAATGTTTTACGGTAGAATGTAATTAAGATTACGTACGCGCACAGTAAATCGTAATTAAACTAATAGATTAAGCTAAAATATTACATAAATAAGCTAGTAAATAATAGTAATAGTAGTAATAATAGTCTGATAATAGTAGTAGTAATATAGATTACATTAAAATCCCGCCTCATCTGTAACGGTAACCTGCTCCTTTGCCTGATTTGGTAAAGTGACTGTTTATTGTTTTGGTTAGAAAGGCCCGCCTCTGTAACCTGCTCCTTTCCTTCATTTTGTAAAGTGACGGTTTATTGTTTCGGTTAAAAATCCCGCCTCTGTAACCTGCCCCTTTCCCTCAATTAATTAAGTGATCGTTTATTGTTTTGGTTAGGAAATCCCGCCTCGGTAACCTGCTCCTTTTTCTCAATTGGTAATGTTATCGTTTATTGTTTTGGTTAGAAAATCCCGTCTCTGTAACCTGCTCCTTTCCCTGATTTGGTAAAGTGACTGTTTATTGTTTTGGTTAAATCCCGCATCTGTAACCTGCTCCTTTCTCTCAATTGGTAATGTTATCGTTTATTGTTTTGGTTAGAAAATCCCGTCTCTGTAACCTGCTCCTTTCCCTCAATTAGTTAAATAATCGTTTATTGTTTTGGTTAGAAAATCCCGCCTCTGTAACCTGCTCCTTTCCCTGATTTGGTAAAGTGATTGTGTATTGTTTTGGTTAGAAAATCCGGCCTTAACCTGCTCCTTTCCATCAATTGGTAATTGTTTTTGGCTATAAAATGAGTGTTTTGCTACGTCATGTGGTAATCGATTATCGACAACAACCACAAACTATTAAATTTAGAGTCTTTTACCACAGGCGCATATGGAATTCTATCTCATAGTCTATAAATCATGGAATCATGGAATGTTTTGGCACAGGCATAGTGAAACCAACTGTCTGACAGACCAGAAATCAACAAATTTTGAATGTTTTGGCATAGGCATGTTGAAATCAACTGTCGGACAGTCCAGAAATCATCTGTCTGACAGTTTGAAGAAATACATACATAAAAAGTCATTAAAAGGACAATAAAAGTGATTTAAAGGACAACAAAAGTCATTATGCACAATTCGAAAAAAAGGAGGACAAAAAAGTCAAATAAAAGGACATAAAAAATCACTGCCTTACAGAATTACAATTTGAGTCGGAGTAGCTCTCTTCGTTGTATAGGCCTATGCCAAATTGCAAAATTTCCAAGTTCGGATATTTCTTAAAACTCTCCAGTTATTCAGAGATTTAATATAACATTAACCCATATACAGTCGGGGTCTCAAAGTGCATCTGTTCTTTGAGTTTTTCTCAAAGTTTTTCTAAAAGTGTCTAAAAGTCATTACATTACTCCAAACGGCCGCTTTGAATTCTTGTAGACACTTTTAGTTGGGAATCTCAAAGTGATTTCCTGCTTTTAGGCACTTTGAATTCTTTGAATTCTTTGAGAAATGTCACTTTGAGGTAGTTTGCGGCACTTTTAATTCTTTGAGAAAATAAACTCCGAGGTATTCCTGATTGACAGCTCGTGGTAAGTTAACTGAGAGGCAGAGGCATTCTCGGGGAATAATATTATGCGGGCAACAAAGTGATACTTGTGTGCTGGCCAGTTGTTTCATAGAAGCTATATTACCATTAATTTATCAAATTGAGGTTCCTGAGGTCATTACGGGATGGGTTTTCGGTCGCAAGTACAAATTGAATTTACGGCACCCTAAAGTCTTTCTAAAAAACATTCATTCAAATAATACATGAAACATAATTAGTGAAACAAGATTAATACTTGACAAGATTGATTATTTTAATAACATAATACAATATCAGCTTAACAATTAATATAAGAGAAACTGCACTGTAGTATCTCTGTGTATACGCAGTTTCATTATAATGACATAAAGAAGCCCTGTTGGGAGAAAGCTTGTAATAACATTTGTTATTCATTTCATTAGTCACCTCAGCCTCAGGTCAAACCGTACTACCTTAACTGTTTAATTAATATGATAACTATGTTTACGAGAGCGCGAGAATTCCTTCTTAAAAACTAAGAAAGGCTTTCGACTTTCAAGTACGATAGAACGGCTACAATCTTGTGTTGTTTTAGCTTAATAGAGATATTAAAATATCCCCTGCCGCTGGCGTTTATATTTGAGCATATTTTAAATGTTTGCCTCATATTCAATTGATGTGTACCGCCTTCTGGCAAAGTGGCACCCAGTTTAAACTATCAATCACAGCTAGTGAGTAGCGACCCACGGACGGCGACCTTCAAACAAACAGGTACAGAGTCGGAAATAACTGTCACATGCTTTGCTTGGCTTGTGGTACCATTTGATTACATAATAGATTTTGGCAGACTGGGCGGTCGCTCTGACCATTATGCATTGCGCAACAACAATACCTAAAACATCTATGGGAACAGCCAATTAGTGCGCTTGAATCATTTATCTTTATTCCTGCCTCTATCGTTATTCTTTACTTTGTATAACACAATTTACAGTGCGGCAAAGTATGGCTGGTTGACCATTGAAATGCATTGGTAAAGGTATTCGGCGTTCACGTGGGCTAAACAAATTTAAACAGTATAGTATTAGCACTATACATTAATATAGATAGGGCAACATAGACAAACTGTCTAAGACACAAATACCAACACATTCCGATAACCCGCAATTATGGCGTCTCTAAAGAGTCCAAATATAAATTAATAAAATCCTCTATGAAACAATAAAAATACCTACAAAAAATACTGCCGTATTAAATATTAGTTACTGCAGTAACATATAACAATTACTGCAGTAACAAATATTTATTACTGCAGTAATAAATATTTATTACCGCAGTAACAAATATTTATTACTGCAGTAGCAAATATTTATTACTGCAATAATCAATATTAATAAATTAATAAATAATTGAATAAAAATTTATACCGCAGTAACAAATTATTTGTTACTGCAGAAAAAGACAATTATTTATTACTGCAGTAAGTTTAATTCTTACTTTCAGTAACAAATATTTATTACTGCAGTATTTTTTGAAGGCATTTTTATTGTTTCATAGAGTTTTTTATTACTTATATTTTACCCTATAGTCAAAGTCAATATACCCCATACCATAGCCAGCTTCAGGCAGGACTGTATGAAATGACTGACAGTACTACTTTGAAATCTTTGAGGACACTTTGTCATTTTCTTGGACCACTTTTAGAAATTTGAGACACTTTTAGTTCTTTGAGAAAATCTCAAAGAACAGATGCACTTTGAGACCCCGACTGTATACCTAACCTCGATTTTTTTTGATTTTTTTGTAATGGGTAGCTGGGTTTATATACAAAACTCATAAAAATAACACTTTTTTCCAAAAAAAAAATGGAACTGGAGATTATTGCGTGAAATATAACTGTTAAGTTTATTCTGACAGTAGCCTAGTGACATAGCCTATATTTATTATGTTTTTTTTTTTAAAACTAACACGAATATAGTTTATAGTATAAACTATATTCGTGTAACTCTATATAATGATGTTTTGTGTATAATACACAAAACATCATTATATAGAGTTATTTGGTGTGAAATGGCTTGAAACAAGTTAAAACTCACTTATCAACAGGCAATCTCGGTGCAGGAAACAAACTGCTGCTCCCTCTATTGTTTCTAAAACGCGCGAAATATGTTTGTGCAATGACTCGTCGAAAGCCAAGTAAATCCAAGCGCGATTGATGACTTTCGCACACTTTGTACCGACTTATATAACATAAGTGTTGGTTTTTAGCAAAGGTGAAGGTGATTACTGATTATTTACAAGCATATTACTGTATTACTGCATTAGGCATTTACTGATTTAGGCCTATTACAGTATTAAGAAATACTATTCTTTGCTTATCGTACTGTACCGCACCGGGACGACCTCAGACTTGCAACCTGAACTCTGAAGTCAAACAGACAATGGAACGGTTTACTTGTGAGTCGGACAACGCATTGCTAATTACCAAATCTATGTTCGCGAACATCTGTTCAGAAAATGATTCGTTTGTGCGGACGTTTCTCGAAGAATACCTGGACGCGAACTCGAGTTTTCTGGACAATTATGTTGTTAGGAAATGTACGGCAGGTCATATTAGCGAATGGCTGCTGCGTTCACTCTCTACTGGGTCTAACAACGCCTCCACCTCCTCGGATAACACGACTCAATCACCGGACACTGTCCCAACTACCGGTAACCGCGAGACCAGTATGCCGCAGTGTCCATTGACGACATCGACGTCGACACCTACGTACCACCACAATGACAATCCTGCGACAGGAAAACATCCGCAATCTCGATACGGTACTCAAATCAACGCACGCCACCTACTGAACCCTCCTCTATGCAGCCTGTGGTTAGGTTACAACATCTCAACCAGGCAGACCTACCGGGAGAACAAAGACAAATAGATCCCAAACTGAGTCCGATAGACACCAAACCAAACCCCATTGAATCTGAATCGAATAATACTACAGCCAGTTCAACTTTATTACGATACTCCCGCAGTACTGCAGTAACCACAATCAACTCAAACCATTATTCTACCCAACCTTTATCAGACCGGTCAGATGTTCCGGTAGGACTACGCATTAAGACGGAAGACGAACTGGAATATAAACCCGACCTAAACGAGGTTGGCAATGGCTTGGGCGATTTGTTCTCCCCTATAGATGTATCATATGGAATCCGTCACAATATCCCAACAGACACTAGCTCCTCACCAACCCTCACTACTCAGTCTCTAGACGACTTCAACTTAAACCTTCCCAACACCTACAACCTTCAGTTCGCCTCTAAATCTACAGTTTTCGGTATCGGTGAGTTACTATGATTTGATTTGTATAGTAAACATCCTTTAGTCCGAATTGCCGCCAAACTGGTCAGAGTACCGGCAATTGTTTATTTATAGTGACAGTTATGATAGTTCTGAGTTTAGTTTTTGTTCTTTAAGGTTTTTATCTGGTTTAATTAAATTCAATCTAGCCTGACTGCCTGAAGCTTTTCTCACCAAAATATCAAAATATACGAAGCCTATTCCCTAACCACGACGAATGGCTCTTTCCAGTTTCCGTTTCAGGGGCACTGAATTTTTAACAACTGCAGTATTACTGTCAACTGTTATTTATTGTACTGGTTCACCAGTATTGGTGGATTGGTGCAAATAAACACAACCTGACAACAGCTCCATTAGATGTAGTCTCATGTTTTCGTTAGAAAAGCCCGCCTCTGCAACCTGCTCCTTTCCCACAATTGAAGTGGCGGGATCAACTTGTTTGGGGGCCTCCACATAATATAAGTAACACACGTCATAAACCAATTGAGGGGAAGGAGACGGTTACAGAACACAGCACCGTTACTACTGTATAACTACCTACAGTACAGCAGTAACAGTACAGCACAGGTGGAGGCCCTTAAAACTGTTACTCCTGAAGTGACCATTTATTGTTTTGGTTGTATAATAAAAATATTGATTGAGAAAACCATGTTTAATCTAAAATCTTTGCAATTTTTGGTAAAATTTTTCTCAGCAAATGTGAGAAAAACATCAAAAAATTTTCTCGGGAAATTTGAGAAAAATATCCGAGTCTTTTCATATATCGACAATGTAGAAATGAATATGAGAACAATTTTCAAAGTGTCAGAGAAATGGCTGGACTCTATTATCCATATGAAGAAATATAAATACAAGGGATTCCATTCTGTGTCAGAGAAATGGCTGGACTCTATTAACCAGATGAAGAAATACAAATACAAGGGATTCCATTCTGTGTCAGAGAAATGGCTGGACTCTATTATCCAGATGAAGAAATCCAAATACAAGGGATTCCATTCTGAATGTTAAGTACCTAAATTTTATATTTTAATCACAAAAACGAATAAAGCGACCTAAATCGAATAAAGTGACACTAACTGCCCAATTGATAATAATAATAATAATTGCCCATAAATTGTTTAGTATTTTTCATATACGCTCTCGTGCTGCGCGACGGCCCCGCAGCTTTATTATAGTGAGACCTTATTATAGTGATATATTGATAGATTAAGATTTAACCTGATTAAGACATTAGTCTAAGATTATAGTGATATATTACGTATAGTAGTTTAGTATATTTAGTATATATCGACAAAGTTCTAGAGGTGAGTTCGTAATTCTTACTATTTATTGGTACTGTAATATACCAGATAGGGGGGAAACTGGACGCAATAAAAATTCATCCCTCTCCAGGAGAAATTGGACGCAAATAACAGATGATTACTTTCAAAAATAAAACTGTAGTATGTTCTATTGTGTTTAGTTTATTGTTTTGGTTAAAATATCGTGCGACTGTAACCTGCTCCTTTCCCTAAATTGAGAATTCAACATTGAGGCGGGATATTAATTCTCCAAGGCCGTTTTTTGCGTCTAGATTCCCCTCCTGTCTCTAATATACTGTCTAGATCAAATTATGTAATATATTACTTACTGTAGGTATATTTATATTGTGGCACAAGTCTTGCTTACTCTAATCCAACTCAAAATACCTGTCTTTGGTTGTTGATAACAGATCTCACAGTAAAGATAGTTTATTAAGATACGGTCGTCTATTAAGATATTTTTGACTGGACAAGTGTATGTAGTTTCCAACATATCCAAGCTTGACCCTGTAGATGGATATTTTCAATAATATCATTGAAAAACCGCATGTTGCACCAGTGCAACACTGGGAGTTACAGAAGATTCTCACTCAGGCCAAAGATAATGTCATATAGGTGAAGGAGCTATTGGAATACAGTTTATGACCAGTGATATTGTCATAGTATTGAGTACCCAGTTACTAATTTCACTACACAGTTACTAATTTCAGTACCCAGTTACTAATTTTAGTACACAGTTACTAATTTCAGTACCCGGTAACTAATTTCAGTGCCCAGTTACTAATTTTAGTACACAGTTACTAATTTCAGTACCCAGTTACTAATTTCAGTAGACAGTTACTAATTTCAGTACTCAGTCACTAATTTCAGTACACAGTTACTAATTTCAGTACACAGTTACTAATTTCAGTACACGGTAACTAATTTCTGTACCCTGTTACTAATTTCAGTACCCAGCTACTAATTTCAGTACACAGTTACTAATTTTAGTACCCGGTAACTAATTTCTGTACCCTGTTACTAATTTCAGTACACAGTTACTAATTTCAGTACACAGTTACTAATTTCAGTACCCGGTAACTAATTTCAGTACCCAGTTACTAATTTCAGTACACAGTTACTAATTTCAGTACACAGTTACTAATTTCAGTACACAGTTACTAATTTCAGTACACAGTTACTAATTTCAGTTCCCGGTAACTAATTTCAGTACCTAGTTACTAATTTCAGTACACATTTACTAATTTCAGTACCCTGTTACTAATTTCAGTACACAGTTACTAATTTCAGTACCCGGTAACTAATTTCAGTACTCAGTTACGAATTTCAGTACATAGTTACTAATATCAGTACCCGGTAACTAATTTCAGTACCTTGTTACTAATTTCAGTACACAGTTACTAATTTCAGTACACAGTTACTAATTTCAGTACCCGGTAACTAATTTCAGTACCTAGTTACTAATTTCAGTACACATTTACTAATTTCAGTACCCTGTTACTAATTTCAGTACACCGTTACTAATTTCAGTACACAGTTACTAATTTCAGTACCCGGTAACTAATTTCAGTACCCAGTTACTAATTTCAGTACCCAGTTACTAATTTCAGTACACAGTTACTAATTTCAGTACCCAGTTACTAATTTCAGTACACAGTTACTAATATCAGAAACCGGTAACTAATTTCAGTACCCAGTTACTAATTTCAGTACACAGTTACTAATTTCAGTACCCAGTTACTAATTTCAGTACCCGGTAACTAATTTCAGTACCCGGTAACTAATTTCAGTACACAGTTACTAATTTCAGTACCCAGTTACTAATTTCAGTACATACACCGTTACTAATTTTAGTACCCGGTAACTAATTTCAGTACCCGGTAACTAATTTCAGTACCCAGTTACTAATTTCAGTACACATTTACTAATTTCAGTACACAGTTACTAATTTCAGTACCCAGTTACTAATTTCAGTACACAGTTACTAATTTCAGTACCCAGTTACTAATTTCAGTACACAGTTACTAATTTCAGTACCCGGTAACTAATTTCAGTACCCGGTAACTAATTTCAGTACCCGGTAACTAATTTCATTACCCAGTTACTAATTTCAGTACACAGTTACTAATTTCAGTACACAGTTACTAATTTCAGTACCCGGTAACTAATTTCAGTACCCAGTTACTAATTTCAGTACACATTTACTAATTTCAGTACCCAGTTACTAATTTCAGTACACATTTACTAATTTCAGTACACAGTTACTAATTTCAGTACCCAGTTACTAATTTCAGTACATATTTACTAATTTCAGTACACAGTTACTAATTTCAGTACCCAGTTACTAATTTCAGTACACATTTACTAATTTCAGTACCCAGTAACTAATTTCAGTACCCAGTTACTAATTTCAGAAACCGGTAACTAATTTCAGTACCCAGTTACTAATTTCAGTACCCGCTACTAATTTCAGTACACAGTTACTAATTTCAGTACCCAGTTACTAATTTCAGAAACCGGTAACTAATTTCAGTACACAGTTACTAATTTCAGTACCCAGTTACTAATTTCAGAAACCGGTAACTAATTTCAGTACCCAGTTACTAATTTCAGTACACAGTTACTAATTTCAGTACCCAGTAACTAATTTCAGTACCTAGTTACTAATTTCAGTACACATTTACTAATTTCAGTATCCTGTTACTAATTTCAGTACACAGTTACTAATTTCAGTACCCGGTAACTAATTTCAGTACCCAGTTACTAATTTCAGTACACAGTTACTAATTTCAGTACCCGGTAACTAATTTCAGTACCTAGTTACTAATTTCAGTACACAGTTACTAATTTCAGTACACAGTTACTAATTTCAGAAACCGGTAACTAATTTCAGTACACAGTTACTAATTTTAGTACACAGTTACTAATTTCATTACACAGTTACTAATTTCAGTACCTAGTTACTAATTTCAGTACACAGTTACTAATTTCAGTACACATTTACTAATTTCAGTACACATTTATTAATTTCAGTACACAGTTACTAATTTCAGTACCCAGTAACTAATTTCAGTACACAGTTACTAATTTCAGAAACCGGTAACTAATTTCAGTACCCAGTTACTAATTTCAGTACACAGTTACTAATTTCAGTACACAGTTACTAATTTCAGTACACCAGTACACAGTTACTAATTTCAGTACCCAGTTACTAATTTCAGAAACCGGTAACTAATTTCAGTACCCAGTTACTAATTTCAGTACACAGTTACTAATTTCAGTACCCAGTTACTAATTTTAGTACCCAGTTACTAATTTCAGTACACAGTTACTAATATCAGTCCTCAGTTACTAATTTCAGTACCCAGTTACTAATTTCAGTACACATTTACTAATTTCAGTACCCAGTTACTAATTTCAGTACACAGTTACTACTATCGGTCCTCAGTTACTAATTTCAGTACACAGTTACTAATTTCAGTACACGGTAACTAATTTCAGTACCTAGTTACTAATTTCAGTACCCGGTAACTAATTTCAGTACCTAGTTACTAATTTTAGTACACAGTTACTAATATCAGTCCTCAGTTACTAATTTCAGTACCCAGTTACTAATTTCATTACACATTTACTAATTTCAGTACACAGTTACTAATTTCAGTACCCAGTTACTAATTTCAGTCCTCAGTTACTAATTTCAGTACACAGTTACTAATTTCAGTACACATTTACTAATTTCAGTACCCAGTAACTAATTTCAGTACACAGTTACTAATTTCAGAAACCGGTAACTAATTTCAGTACCCAGTTACTAATTTCAGTACACAGTTTCTAATTTCAGTACCCAGTTACTAATTTCAGTACCCAGTTACTAATTTCAGTACACAGTTACTAATTTCTGTACCCAGTTACTAATTTCAGTACACAGTTACTAATATCAGTCCTCAGTTACTAATTTCAGTACCCAGTTACTAATTTTATTACACATTTACTAATTTCAGTACCCAGTTACTAATTTCAGTACACAGTTACTAATATCAGTCCTCAGTTACTAATATCAGTCCTCAGTTACTAATTTCAGTACCCAGTTACTAATTTCAGTACACATTTACTAATTTCAGTACCCAGTTACAAATTTCAGTACACAGTTACTAATATCAGTCCTCAGTTACTAATTTCAGTACCCAGTTACTAATTTTATTACACATTTACTAATTTCAGTACCCAGTTACTAATTTCAGTACACAGTTACTAATATCAGTCCTCAGTTACTAATATCAGTCCTCAGTTACTAATTTCAGTACCCAGTTACTAATTTCAGTACACATTTACTAATTTCAGTACCCAGTTACAAATTTCAGTACACAGTTACTAATATCAGTCCTCAGTTACTAATTTCAGTACCCAGTTACTAATTTCAGTACACAGTTACTAATTTCAGTACCCAGTTACTAATTTCAGTACCCAGTTACTAATTTCAGTACACATTTACTAATTTCAGTACACAGTTACTAATTTCAGTACCCAGTTACTAATTTTAGTACCCGGTAACTAATTTCAGTACCCGGTAACTAATTTCAGTACCCAGTTACTAATTTCAGTACACATTTACTAATTTCAGTACACAGTTACTAATTTCAGTACCCAGTTACTAATTTCAGTACACAGTTACTAATTTCAGTACCCAGTTACTAATTTCAGTACACAGTTACTAATTTCAGTACCCGGTAACTAATTTCAGTACCCGGTAACTAATTTCAGTACCCGGTAACTAATTTCATTACCCAGTTACTAATTTCAGTACACAGTTACTAATTTCAGTACACAGTTACTAATTTCAGTACCCGGTAACTAATTTCAGTACCCAGTTACTAATTTCAGTACACATTTACTAATTTCAGTACCCAGTTACTAATTTCAGTACACATTTACTAATTTCAGTACACAGTTACTAATTTCAGTACCCAGTTACTAATTTCAGTACATATTTACTAATTTCAGTACACAGTTACTAATTTCAGTACCCAGTTACTAATTTCAGTACACATTTACTAATTTCAGTACCCAGTAACTAATTTCAGTACCCAGTTACTAATTTCAGAAACCGGTAACTAATTTCAGTACCCAGTTACTAATTTCAGTACCCGCTACTAATTTCAGTACACAGTTACTAATTTCAGTACCCAGTTACTAATTTCAGAAACCGGTAACTAATTTCAGTACACAGTTACTAATTTCAGTACCCAGTTACTAATTTCAGAAACCGGTAACTAATTTCAGTACCCAGTTACTAATTTCAGTACACAGTTACTAATTTCAGTACCCAGTAACTAATTTCAGTACCTAGTTACTAATTTCAGTACACATTTACTAATTTCAGTATCCTGTTACTAATTTCAGTACACAGTTACTAATTTCAGTACCCGGTAACTAATTTCAGTACCCAGTTACTAATTTCAGTACACAGTTACTAATTTCAGTACCCGGTAACTAATTTCAGTACCTAGTTACTAATTTCAGTACACAGTTACTAATTTCAGTACACAGTTACTAATTTCAGAAACCGGTAACTAATTTCAGTACACAGTTACTAATTTTAGTACACAGTTACTAATTTCATTACACAGTTACTAATTTCAGTACCTAGTTACTAATTTCAGTACACAGTTACTAATTTCAGTACACATTTACTAATTTCAGTACACATTTATTAATTTCAGTACACAGTTACTAATTTCAGTACCCAGTAACTAATTTCAGTACACAGTTACTAATTTCAGAAACCGGTAACTAATTTCAGTACCCAGTTACTAATTTCAGTACACAGTTACTAATTTCAGTACACAGTTACTAATTTCAGTACACCAGTACACAGTTACTAATTTCAGTACCCAGTTACTAATTTCAGAAACCGGTAACTAATTTCAGTACCCAGTTACTAATTTCAGTACACAGTTACTAATTTCAGTACCCAGTTACTAATTTTAGTACCCAGTTACTAATTTCAGTACACAGTTACTAATATCAGTCCTCAGTTACTAATTTCAGTACCCAGTTACTAATTTCAGTACACATTTACTAATTTCAGTACCCAGTTACTAATTTCAGTACACAGTTACTACTATCGGTCCTCAGTTACTAATTTCAGTACACAGTTACTAATTTCAGTACACGGTAACTAATTTCAGTACCTAGTTACTAATTTCAGTACCCGGTAACTAATTTCAGTACCTAGTTACTAATTTTAGTACACAGTTACTAATATCAGTCCTCAGTTACTAATTTCAGTACCCAGTTACTAATTTCATTACACATTTACTAATTTCAGTACACAGTTACTAATTTCAGTACCCAGTTACTAATTTCAGTCCTCAGTTACTAATTTCAGTACACAGTTACTAATTTCAGTACACATTTACTAATTTCAGTACCCAGTAACTAATTTCAGTACACAGTTACTAATTTCAGAAACCGGTAACTAATTTCAGTACCCAGTTACTAATTTCAGTACACAGTTTCTAATTTCAGTACCCAGTTACTAATTTCAGTACCCAGTTACTAATTTCAGTACACAGTTACTAATTTCTGTACCCAGTTACTAATTTCAGTACACAGTTACTAATATCAGTCCTCAGTTACTAATTTCAGTACCCAGTTACTAATTTTATTACACATTTACTAATTTCAGTACCCAGTTACTAATTTCAGTACACAGTTACTAATATCAGTCCTCAGTTACTAATATCAGTCCTCAGTTACTAATTTCAGTACCCAGTTACTAATTTCAGTACACATTTACTAATTTCAGTACCCAGTTACAAATTTCAGTACACAGTTACTAATATCAGTCCTCAGTTACTAATTTCAGTACCCAGTTACTAATTTCAGAAACCGGTAACTAATTTCAGTACACAGTTACTAATTTTAGTACCCAGTTACTAATTTTAGTACCCAGTTACTAATTTTAGTACCCAGTTACTAATTTCAGTACACAGTAACTAATTTCAGTACCCAGTTACTAATTTCAGTACCCAGTTACTAATTTCAGTACACATTTACTAATTTCAGTACCCAGTTACTAATTTCAGTACACAGTTACTAATATCAGTCCTCAGTTACTAATTTCAGTACACAGTTACTAATTTCAGAAACCGGTAACTAATTTCAGTACCCAGTTACTAATTTCAGTACACAGTTACTAATATCAGAAACCGGTAACTAATTTCAGTACCCAGTTACTAATTTCAGTACACAGTTACTAATATCAGAAACCGGTAACTAATTTCAGTACCCAGTTACTAATTTCAGTACACAGTTACTAATTTCAGTACCCAGTTACTAATTTCAGTACCCAGTTACTAATTTCAGTACACATTTACTAATTTCAGTACACAGTTACTAATTTTAGTACCCAGTTACTAATTTCAGTACACAGTTACTAATTTCAGTACCCAGTTACTAATTTCAGTGCCCAGTTACTAATTTCAGTACACAGTTACTAATTTCAGTACACAGTTACTAATATCAGTCCTCAGTTACTAATTTCAGTACACAGTTACTAATTTCAGTACACATTTACTAATTTCAGTACCCGGTAACTAATTTCAGTACCTAGTTACTAATTTCAGTACACATTTACTAATTTTAGTAAATAGTTACTAATATCAGTCCTCAGTTACTAATTTCAGTACACAGTTACTAATTTCAGTCCTTAGTTACTAATTTTAGTACACATTTACTAATTTCAGTACAGCAGTACACAGTTACTAATTTCAGTACACAGTTACTAATTTCAGTACACAGTTACTAATTTCAGTACACATTTACTAATTTCAGTACACATTTACTAATTTTAGTAAATAGTTACTAATATCAGTCCACAGTTACTAATTTCAGTACACTGCATACATCTCCAACCAGACACTATATAACATTGGAGATGTCTCATTGGTTCCCCCAAGCTTGACACTAGAACAAAATCGCCTCCGCTTTGCAGGACATTGCTTTCGCCGTGAGGACCAGTCAGTGCATAATCTTGTACTTTGGCAGCCCCATAGAGTGAATAAGCATGGTGGACAGCCCATGACTTTCTTGAGACGCATCTTAAAGGACTCTGGTCTTGAAGATGCGGATGATCTAGCAAATGTCATGGGTGATAGGGAGTTGTGGTGGTGCAATTTTGTCGATAAGCCGGCACAGCATTCTTAAAAATGCAGCTGCAATGCAGCATGCCGATCCTAGTAGTATCGTATAAATGTCTTACTTAAGTCTCCATCTTGGGCTGGTGTAGCGAACGCTTAAAACTTTAACAAATTGAATTTAATTATGCTTATTTAGGCCCCAAGTAATGATAATTACCACAAAATAAGTTTCCTGACAAATTTTCATAATTCGGACAGTAAATGGTTAAAGGCTGCAGCTGTAATTCGCACTACTTTACTTAAATTAGGTAACAATGTTTGCCAATAAAACAATCTTTAAATATTAATGGATTTACAGTAGGAAATGTTAAACCATTTCTTGTAATGTTTATACTGTAATAGTCAGTATATTATATATATATTATAGATTATGTATATTCTATATGTATATTGATATTGTAGATTTATTATATTAATGGACTATAAATTATTTGTTATAGAATATTAAATGGCATTAGAAAATATGTAATTATAATATCATTACGCGTTTCGAGTTTATCAAATTATTTTTTTAGGTGAACCTACAGTAAGACAAATAAGTATGCAAGGCAGTATGTGGGGCGAGCCACGAAAGTTAGCGAGCTCAGCATAAGGGTACCATTATCTCAAACTCGTGCTGTATGTCGGTCGGTCTAATCGGTCTAATCTTTGGACGCTTACTTATCAGGAATGGCATTGCTAAATTTTTTTAAATTTTGTATGTGTGTTAGTAGACAAAAAGTTTAGAAAGTTTCGTTAATTTTTATCTTAGCATATCAGGGCTGACCAGTGACCATGCCAATAGACAAGTTACGTGACACAGCACTAATTGTGATACAACTTTGATAATGTTTTTAATATTGTACGTTTCAGAGAATGGCAGCTGTTGGAGGTATTGTAGGTCTGCGGACAGTGTTGACGAGGAGAGGGTTGATGGAGGGTCGCTTCCTCGAGGGAAGAATAATACACATCGTCACACCAAGCAAAAGGTATAAACCGAAGGAGGGAGGTTCAAAAAAGCAGAAATTAAATTATAACACCATGATATATTTAATGTAAGTATTTCATTCCATATAATAATTGTTATTGATTATTAATTCTTTAGTGATTTAAATTTATTTAATACCCGACTGCCTTGGTAGATAAGATTTCTCTTAGCGCAGTGGGTGTTCAAGAGCACCGAATGCAGACGGGACAGACTGATGAGGTTCTGATTAAGGACATGGGGGCGGTTGGCGACTCGCCCGCGCTTCAGAAGATGATAGTGGCAATGGTGGAATTGGTCTATTGAGGAATCCAACTGCACATGCAGAATTGGACAAAATAGACCAAATCTCTAACCGCATCATCCGTTGCCACTTCTCATGTTCTGGAAGACTGGCTAAGAAGTTTCCTAAGGTGGTTCTGATTGTGTGCTACTCCCCAACTAGTGTTGCCCCTGTAGAGGAGGTGGAAAATTTTTACCATAATCTACAAGCAGCTACTGATGGAGTGGATCAGCATGCATTCTTAACATTCCTGGGAGACTTTAATGCAAGTCTGCATCAATCACCTACATCGCCCTGGGTCTATAGCAATAGTGTCAACCGAAATTCCGTCCATCTTCAGGATTTTATCTCTGGAAATGGATTGTTTTCGGCTGGAAACCAGTTCAAGAAGCGAACTGGAAAGCTATGGACTCATAGTGGACCCAGTGGTCACAAGTCCCAGATAAACCATATTCTGTTTCGTAGGAAATACAGGAGCTCTATACAAGACTGTAATGCATTTACACTTCGACCCTTCTCCAGTGATCACCGCCTTATTGTGGCCCAATAAGACGTAGTCTGCCTGCTAGCAGAACAACGAAATCTGCCCTGCCGCGGCATGACTGGTCCTCTCTGTTGCAACAGCCAAGTGTGAGATCCAGCTTCACACTACAGCTGAGCAACAGGTATGAGGTTCTTGTCTCTGAGGCGGCAGATCACTGTGAGGGCTATACTGCCTTCACAGAATCAGTTTTTGTTAGCAGCTGCAGATACAGTTCCTGTATACCCTCGAAACAGGAAAAGGGCCCCCTGGACTGACAACAAAATTCAGAAGTGTCAAAATTACCTCTACAAGGCGCAGAAAGAGTCCCGACTCAAACAGACTACAGCGGCCAAGAATGCAGTTAAGGCTGCATCTAGGTCCCTGAACAGGCAGTACTCTGTTATTCTACAGGAGCTAATAAACCAACAGGTTGATGCCATCAATGATGCTGACGACATCAGGCAATCATCCCAGGCATGGAAATCGATCAACTTGCTTACTGGGCGGAAAAGCCAACCAACCACCAAGGTTAAGGCTGAATCATCAGCCGATTGCCTCAATGGTTGGAAGGCCCACTTTGAAAAGCTCCTCAATAATGACAGGGTATTGCCTGATATCTTTATAGAAGTAAAAATGTCTGAGTCTGTACTCCCAGATATTCCCATTGGCGATATCTCCTTTGCAGAAGTGAAGGCTGAGGCAAAGAGCATTAAGACCAATGGATCCGGAAGTTAGGTGAGGACCTTCGAATACGTAAGGGAAAGGCATGGGCATCCTTGAATAGGCTTTGCAGGATTTGGAAGTCACCGAGAATTAATCGGAAACTTAAGGTCCGATTATTTAGAGCAGCAGTAGTTCCAGTACTCCTCTATGGGAGTGCATGCTGGGCTCTAACTGCTGATGACACCAAATCTCTGGATGGCACATTCACAAGAATTCTACGATGGGTTCATTGTGTCAAGTTCAATGCACACATCTCCAACCAGACACTATATAGCATTGGAGGTGTCTCATTGGTTCCCCCAAGCTTGACACTAGAACAAAATCGCCTCCACTTTGCAGGACATTGCTTTCGCCGTGAGGACCAGCCAGTGCATAATCTTGTACTTTTGCAGCCTCATGGAGTGAATAAGCATGGTGGACAATCCATGACTTTCTTGAGACGCATCTTAAAGGACACTGGCCTTAAAGATGCGGATGATCTAGCAAATGTCATGGGTGATAGGGAGTTGCGGCGGCGCAATTTTGTCGACAAGCCGGCACAGCATTCTTAAAAATGCAGCTGCAATGCAGCATGCCGATCACAAAATAAAATTTATATAAACTAACAGGACGTCCAACAGACAGTTATTAGGAAATTATGCAGGGGCCGGATTTCAAAATGCTCTTATCGGTAGACTTTTTTAATTAAAAGTATGCTTTTATTTCGTGTGTATATAATAAATTATGTTGATTTGTGTGAGTTCAGTATGTTTTAGTGACAAAATATTTTATATGTTTTCGTTTATGAACAAATTTGTATTTTTTCTGGTACTATATAGCGCATTGCTGGATTTCTCAGGGAAATTTACAAAAATTTCCGTTATTATGTTTCTAATGTTGAACTTTCACTTCAATGAATTTATATAGTTTTAAAGATTTGACGACGGGGAAAACGTTTGCGGTAATTAACCACGGTGGTGCCGAGACGAAGAAGTTTTTTGGACAAAACGTGGGGATGGGGGGGGGGGGCTTGTTCGCCTTCGGGAACCGGCGTTCCGGGGCGACAAGTCGCGGGGATTGATTCCCATCATCGACGTGCAGCTACCGACCGTAGCCATTCCGGGAATAGCTACGAAACGAAAGAGATCCAAGTGGATTCTGAGGAGCTGTCCGCGTTTTCAATCAACGTTCCTGAATTGGAACTAGAAGGGGTAAGTTCAGGATCGAAGTAGTATAGTGAATTATAGTAATATATTCTGTATGTAATCATTATTTTAACATATTATATATACTATATTATATTATTATTTATTTATTATTACTTATTATATTACATATATGGGTCGTTCTCACAAAAAGTGGCCAAACTTTTATGTCAAAATGGCCATGCATTCGCACGGTTATATTTCCAAACGACACAGATTTAACTCCATGAACCTATATACCAATCGGAAGAGCGGAAATCTGCTCATATTTCAGCAAATTTTCAACAGATTTCATTCACAACCTAGAGAATGACACCATTTCAAATATAGAAAATGCATGTTTTTTGAAATGTCACATTGAATTATTTTTAAATATTTGGCTTCTGAGCTAAAGTAATGAAAGCAAAGGTTCCACATACCATACATCAAAATAAAGCAAATTTAATGCTCTTTCACATACTATTGGTGGTTTTCAACCGAAGATACTCACATTTTATATATTTACTATTTACTAACAATTAATTACGCCGTCACTAGGATTTTGTCCACCATGTAACGCTCGTTTTTATGACATGTTCTTTTTTTATTTATTCACAACATCTCCAAGTGAGATATTTCTAAACGGCGATTTATTTAGCTATCAGCAGGTAAAAAAATTATAAGAATTCGTTCATTAGAACTCGAGCGTTGTGCGAATTAACAATTAACAAATTCAATTAACAATAGTCAAATTAACAATAGTCGATGGTTTCTGGTTTTCAGTATTTAGTATAAACTAACCTTTGTTTACCTTTCTTTATTTCGGTTCTAAAACAGTACTTCTTAAGTTTATTATAGTTTATATTAAGTATATATAAGTTTATTATTAAGTATATATACTTAATACCTACAGATTTTCCAGATAGAGTGGGAAACTGGACGCAATATAAATTCATCCCTCTCCAGGGGAAATTGGACTCAAATAAGAGCTGCTTACTCTCCAAATTAAAACTGCAACCTGTTCTATTGTATTTAGTTTATTGTTTTGGTTTAAATAACGTTCCACTGTCCTGCTACTTTCCCTAAATTGAGAAATTAACATTGTGGCGGGATATTAATTCGCCAAGATGGGATTTGCGTCCAGTTTCCCACCGTGTTTCTATATGTATAAGATTAAAAATAAATTAATGTTTTAAATATGTCATGTACACTGTAAAAATACATTACGCACCGGTAGAATTTTACTATATCAATGTGCTGTTTCATTCGGGAAATTTTAAACTACTAACACTTTACCTAAACAACCTGCATGCCCTATCGAAATTATTTAGTAAAACATGACATGTATAATTTTAATAAATAATGATTCTTATTTGATGATGATGATTTTTATTTATCACATTATTACATTATGAGTCACTACTTATTATATTAGTATTCATTAACGAGAAATGAAATGAAATTATGGATTGGCAGTCTCTTTGGTGGTGTAATTGGAAATGGGGAATTCCGATCCACACTGAATTCATCCGAACAAAGCCAAACAAGTGCAGACCTTCAAGGGAATTGTACGTACTGACCCACTAAACGGCAACACCTGTCTCGCATCCGGACTCGTTGGCTGGTTGCGACCCCCCCCCCCCCCCCCCCCCTGGGGGGCGAGGGATAATTTCGTCGTGAGTGTACTGGAACGCACTCCTATGAACGTGGACGTAGTTGTACTTGAGCTGATATAATTCGTAGTCTGGTTTCATGGCCTCCGTGTACGTTAGCCCTGCTACTTACAAGAGCACCAGTATCCTGCATAATGCAGACTTGGTGGAGGGGCCGTACCGGTAGGTTAAAATGATTTTTTACATATCAGTTTATCAGTATTAATTAATACAGAACAACATTTTTTGATGAGAATTTGAATTTCCCGCTGTCCCTGTGGCAGTGATTTCATTATTATTAATACCATTGTATGATGCATTCTTTTTATTAGTGGCTTGATATTGGTTGTATTGAATGGGAGATTATTTTAGGCTCGTCAAGCCAAGGAATGCATGTTCACCACAATGGGTCAGCCGGGGTTGGGCTATGCTGTAGCATTTAAAGCACTGCGTCCAAACATTGCTGCCCCATCTATGGATTGAACCAGGGCTCCCTAATTGGAAGCCCAGGAATGTCACCTCTAGATAAAGCTGCATTATTAATGTATATATAAATATATTAGATTGGTTATATTGACATTTATATATTAGAGTGTAAGAAATGATGGGGATGGCCTCATGAGGATCCTACACTTAGTCTAGTATTTAACTGTATTGTTACTAATTATAATTTTAGATGAGACTAACCACCACATGTAAGGGTATACCTGTAGGGTATCATCTGCCAGGGAACCTACGGTCCTTTTCATTTATGCCCATGTGACTCTACCAGATATTCCAAAGAGACAAGGTATGCTATTGGTACCAATGTTATCGTGCCGGGGGCTGTTGACGATCTGGGAGAACCCCTTCGTCAACAACAGTTCAAAAGCTTATCGTTCTCTCGACTGTTTGTCGAGGAGGAGTACCTTAACGTTAGTAATTAGTTTATGAATATATTTAAATAACATTGCTATTTTAGCATTTATAATCTAATGTTTCCTAAATCTAAT
>JAUCBJ010000311.1:0-43334 GCA_032718475.1 Nemertoderma westbladi | reverse complement strand
GCGAGGAAATAGTTGCACCGTCTCTCAACGTCCCAAGTAAACCAGTGACTCGCCCCATTAGTCCCATATCGCGAGCAAAGTCACCTGTGCGCAGTTTTCGAGGACGCGGCAGGGCTCGATCAACTAAGCGATAAAAGGGAGGGCAAGGGTGGACGGAAGACTCGTGAGCCTTTCTTATGATTTGTGATTTATTTGAATTATATGTTTTATATTTAAAAAACTTATGCAATTTGTATTGTTCCGAATTTATGAAATTTAGAAAGTTTATATTTAGAAGGAACTTATATTTGAAAGATTTATGTTTCATATTTGAGATGCAAGGTTTTTATTATTCTAAACTTATGCAGTTTATATTAATATTTAAGTAAAGACTTATATTTAGTAAGATTTATATTTAGTAAGAATTTATATCTTATATTTACGTGATTATTTCGAACTTATGCAATTTATATTATTCTGAACTTATGCAATTTATATTGTTCCGAATATTATGCAATTTATATCTTATAAGCAGTATTTGTACCTAAAGAGAAAGTTTTATAGACAGAAAAATTTGTGCTCAGAAAGACTCATATTTGTAATTATTATGCAATCTACATTTAGGTACGAAAGTATTTGTAATTACTTGAATTTATGCAATATTTGAGATACAATAGTAGATGGAAGACTTGCGAGCCTTTCTTATTGTTTTCATTTATTTGTATTTGTAATTGTTTGAATTTATGCAATATCTGAGATGCAATAGATTTACATTGGTGAATTTAATTTAGATTTATATTGTACTTACTTAGTAAAGCCATAAATACGTAAAGTTTGAATTTGTAATTATTTTTGTATCGAATCATTACGTAAAAAGGAAGTATTGTTTGAAATTTAATTGTAAATATGTAAGTACGCCCTAAGTATTCTATAGTTTGATTGATTATTGGTGAAAACCGTATATTTTATGCACGATAATATCCTGTTTTCATGGAGCGGTATAGAATTATATTCCCTAAATGCCGTGGATTTTCAAAATTTTATTTTATTCGAATTAACTTTGTAAAGATTGCTTTGAGTTCTCATTCGTATTGGTTCTATCTATTATGCATCTATCGGGCAGGTGGTTCAGTAGCTCAGTTGGTAGAGCGTTGGAAATTATAAGTGTAGTAGGTATCGAGTTCGAATCCTAGTAAGTGCGAATTATTTTTTGTGCTGAATTTCAACTCATTTAAATTAACCGCTACAAATTAATTGCATTTGTCTGTACCAATAAGGCTGTAGTTATTTGATTGTAACCAATGTCGTGCAAGTTATATATTAGCTGGACCAATAAGCTATCTTTAAAACCTTGTTAGAACCCATAGAACAATCGAGAATTTTCTCGATTGATTGCGGCACAAATTTAGTATATAAAGGTGCGATTCGTTCATTAGTTCTCAATCACTACTCAATTTCCATCATTCACTTTCTGTCTTATTTCAGATTACATTGTTTATTGTATAATAGTTATTATATGTTTTGTAATAAAGTCAGAAATACTAGTCACATCTCTCAGCCTTTCTATCTGTTTTAATATGGTTTCACTACGGTGAACAAACTCAGGGACAGGATGGCCAGCTAGAGATCGGGCCGCAGCAATGAACGGGAACATCACGGGAATGTAGACGAGAGACAACCCGCAATACCATCTTAGAGTTATTCGCCCATCGCCTGAAAGGTTAGACAGCGTTCGATCCTTGCTACCTAAGTGTAAGACCAAAAGATCAAAGGTAGACGCAGTGACACGCTGTAAGCCCAAAATTACATCATAGGGACTGTACTGTCTTGATTCAGGAAAAAACCGCAGTAGACCTTCATATTCCTACGGGGGGAGGAGAGAAAGCAGATACTAGTACGCAGATAGGACGTAGGCACACCGGTACAAGGCATACACATTGGTTAGGGTGCAGCAAACTGTACGCTTAACTCTTGCTAAGTACAGGTGTGTGTGCGACTATTTGCCGTACAACGGTGTCCATTACATCAGAACTTGTAGGCTAGGGGGTTGCTGTGTTTTCACCTGAATTGGGATTGTACCGTTCAGGCGGTAGGGCAGTTTACGCTAGGCGCAAATAAATTGAGGCTATCAGGGATACTAACATCTACCGTGTCCCCGCCAACGCCCTAATAGGAAGTTACCCGGACTACCTGGGTGACTAAAATTCTAGATAGGAGCCAGGATAGCTATTAGTACCCGTACGCCTACAGTAGTAAACTAACACATCTCTTCTTAGTATCAGGGACCTGGTACCTAAAATTGCCGAATTCTGGGCGTAGTATTAACCTTATGCCTGAATTTGAGTCCTGGAAATACGCAAGAGGGGAAGGAACCTTATCATTCGTGAGTATTGGACCTACAAGTTATAAAATTAGAATATTCGTAAAATGCACACCGTACCCAGTAATTATATATGTGAAGGAGCAAAACTGCTTTGACCGTTCAGAATTAACACACGCGCGTTAAAATTATTTACACCTCAAAATATATAAAATTAACTTTCGTCCTTACTGCACTTTGCTCGCTAGTTAGACATCTCCAAATCTGCTCTATACCTAGCTAGCGTCCCTTTGCCCAACCATATAAATCACACCGCGGCAAAGTATACGAGCCCCTTAGTCCGTCAGTAAGTCAGCCTGATTTTAGGATTCGCTGCGCGGGATTTGTTTTATCGAAGTTTGTCTGCTCGTAGACTGTTTTCTGCCTCACCGGTTAAAAGAGATCGATACTGCAATATATTCGCTTACTTAGGGTTTACTGTTTTGGTGAGAAGGTCGGATTTATGATTTGATTTACAAACTTTACAGTAGGATATTGCAGGTATTGTTACCGTCTCTTCCGATAGTAGGAATAGGCGTATCTCTCCAATTTAATTTATTTTATGACTTGGCCGCTCGTGTTATTTATTAATTTGTAATTAGTGTCTCTCCCCAAAATTCCCAAGCCCCATTTTTATATTTCTACCCCCAAACAAAACCATTTTAGAAATCTACTAGGGTGGATGGATGGATGGACTCTGGATGGGTTTGTTGTATTGTGAATTAATAGTGGCTTCTTGATGTAGTTGGTTATTTTTTCCGAGATTAGTTGGTAACAACGCATTTATTACCCTGATATTTTGTTATTTTTCCGGTTATTTTAACCCGAGGAACAGGAACTAGCCAAGGCGTATATATCAAACCTCTCACAGGAATTTGAATGTCTTTAACTTGCAAATTTAGCCATTTTTCTGAGTTCCATACGTTACTTTGCATTCTAAGCTCAAGTAAACGAGAATACATAGGCATATAATCAAATGTTTTATTTTGTGAAAGCCGACACTCCCAGGTATGTCCTAGCACAAACTTTGTTTAATTTAAGCACATCTGTTTGAGCTAGTGCTGTCCAAAGTTGCAATTTTCCATACGTTACCAGATCGAATTTTGAAACAGGCTCAAATTCATATTTTCATGTTATATGGGGCGCTGATTCTAAAGGAATACATTTTCCAGATCATTGCTACTCGTATTTTTTTTTAGATTTTTTTAGATTTTATAACAGTGTGGAAATTGATTGTAAATATTTTAATTTCGCGGAAGTTTAATACAGACTCTATTAGGTACACAGCCGACAGCCAGTGAGGTTAAGCTTACAGGTGATAACCTGGACGGCGGAAAGTACACAAACAGGAAGTTACGCAAACGGGACATTTCACCAACAAAATAGGATATGCGACTTTACACAAACTGGACGTTACGCAAACGAGACCTTACGCAAACAGGGTGTTATGCAATCAGGACGTTTGACAAACAGCTCTAAATTTGGCGTAATGTCTCGTTGTCATAGGGCCCTTTTTGAATAATGTCCTACCCACCTCTAAACAGCTGGTCCTAACAGTCTATCGTGAACATACGTAGGAGGGATGTGGGGAAATTCACAGATAGCAACAGTACTGTATCTACATCTCCCTTAAATTATTAGAATATTAAAGTGGAGTTGAGAATAATCACTGAAACTAAAAGTATATTATAGGAAGAAGCAAAGCAACTACATATATGATCATATAATACGGTGTGCTATCAGTACACTTCAGTTTAACTGTAGTTTTGATTAAGCTTTGGCCAAAAAGTATGGCCGAAATAATTACATCAAGGAGAGGAACTGACCAACTTTTGTTCGGGTGCTATGGGCAGGCAAGGCATAGGCGACAGACAATCCGCAATAATTTGATTTATTGAATTTTATTTTATTGGATTTTATTGGTGCATTGTTTTGCTAAAAACTGTATGTATTCTATGTATTCTAACCCCATGTTTACAAGTGAACATAATCACGCACCGGATGTGGAAGGGGAAAAGGCAAATATTGCCTAAAGGAGTTGGCCAACCAGAGACCACATGATAGTGCAGGAGTGAGTTATTACCAGGTATTCGCCAGTATTGATTACAATGTGGCAGCTGTGTTGACCAATAAGTTCTGCTGTGTTGACTCTTTCCGGGATGTGAATCATTTATTATCGCATGAAACAACCAAAGCCCTCGATAGAATAAAAGCACGCATCATGAATGCTAATTCCATCTCCTCGCCCAAACTAGCGCAATATTATGTTGTAAATCCACAGCTGGCCCTTCCAAAGACGATCTATGACAACTCTATTCTTGAATATGACCGTTTCATGCTGACGCCCTTTAGGACGGGTTGCCAACTACTTGAGAATAGAGACAGGTCGGTGGACATCGCCTCGCGTCCCACGGGACCAACGCATTTGCCCATGCAACAGTGGTGTCCACGATCTGGAACATATTCTAGAACACTGGACTATCATAAAAAATCGTTCTAACTGCACTGCACTGCAGTAGATTTCCAGATAGCAACCGCACAATTACACTTAGACCAGAAATAATCGGCTTATTTATTTTTGTTACTCATATCATACTGTATTTAATATCTCTCTTAATTATATAGCTTCGACACTGTGATTTAATTGCAATCAGACGTAAATTATTATTTGAATACAGTAGGGCGGTACATAATATGCTATTTACTTAATTACAATTATTAGATTAATTACGATACTCCTAACATGACATCACTTTACTAACAATGACATCATTAAAATACGTGCTATATAGTTAATTATTTATATTAGGTATATACAACACAATGTATTATTATATATATCAACATGTTTAGCTGGACTATAATATTTTGTGTTACATGTACTATGCTATTACTAGTTAATTGGTACTGTGACTGCCATGTTTAATATTTTATAGTCGATAATAATATATATGACCAAGATCAAGATTAAGTGCCACAAGATCCCTTAACCGACTTAGAATGAGAGCTAGTCCTCCGTCGCCAGCAAACGCAGATAATCTTCAATTAATTACTGCCAATGTACATGCGAATCTTAGATAATAGTAGTGAGGAATTCATCTTAGTTGATGAGCTTTTAGAGGAAAAACGTTTCATAGTGATTGCCAGCCGACGAACTTTCGAAAAACTAAACAACGTCAATGAGTGGTATCTCGATGGTACCTTCGACAAGATACCAAAAATAGTCATATGTCGCGTTTGCGTAACGCCCTGTTTGCATGGCGTCAGCTCGCCGATATCCTATATATATAAGTAGATATAAGATAGCATGATAGCAATTCAGCAATAACGCAATGGTACGGTGTACAGTCAGAAGGTACAGCGTTATGGTGGCTGTAACGGTAGGTATATATTAATTATTGTTTGCCACTAATTATTTTATTTTGTACTTTGCTGTACGCAGGTTAATAAAGGAGCATGTTACAGAAGTGGATTGGGGGAACCAAAACAATAAACGAAGTTAGCCCATGTTATAAGTTAATCATAAAGAATGAACTACCAGCTACCACCCTGCAGACTTCGAGCGACCTTCAGGAAATGTTGAACAGTGACTGATGTCCAGGCCACATTATTTTTGACTATTATGTCAAATTCGTCAAAAGTAGCAGATTTAAAATTGGAAAAATTTCAAAAATAACAGATACTTTTTTTATTGAATTTACAGGTTTTGTAGCACAATTAATTATATAATAATCTAATAGTTTAAATTTCTCAGTAAATAACTCAAACTTCAACTATAGCTGTAAAGAGTTCCAATTTTATCGTACTGCAGATAGAATGGGATACATACACAGGACACATGAAACCAACTATTTACTGTACTACTACAGTTTGTAATTAGTGCATTTATGGATTTCAGAAATGATGTGTTTGTCAACGGAGTGCCAAACAACAGTATGGAATTTACTGTTTAAGTAGAATCTGCTACATCATGCCCTTTACCAGTAAAGGGTTAACTGTAGTGTATAGACGGTTTAGCTATAATAATCCTAGGTATACAACGTACAACGTACTCGTCTCACATCTTTAATTTATAATAACACCTTTCTAAGTTGGCGCTCTCATTGAGCTGTCCACAAATTTTCAGCTCGACCGCTTTAAATCCGACGAAGTTATTAGCATAAAAAAAATTGAAAGGACAACGACGGCGACAACAACTATATGCAAACATAGACCCCACCCCCTAACATTGTCAGTTCGCTAAAGCTCCGCCAACTTCGTGGCTCACCCCACAATTTACGATCAACATCAAGAGAAATTTGCATGTACTGTACCAGCATGCGATTGGTGCGTTGGATAAGATAATTAGATTCATGCAAGTGGTTGTTGCTATAGCAACTTCAGAGAATCAGAATGGAACGGAGTTATGGTTGAATATAAAACTTCTATAACATAACACAATGTTTTTAAGTTTAGTTTCAATAAAGGTGATACTTTTATTTTGGATTTTGACTCAAATTCTCACAATCCTGAGAAAATGAGACGGCCATTGCTTGTTCACTAATCACTAAACTAAACATAATCATAATCATATTTTATGTAAAAATTTATAAGATTTTATTTGAGAAGAAATTATACTGTAATCACTGAGTATCATCACTAAAATACTAAATAATGTTAGGCTTGGTATTGCCTTGCTTCATGGCTGTCAGTTTGGTTATGTCGCGATACATTATGTTCCATGTGGAAGTAAGACCTGTCACAATTAACGAAGCTCTAATGACCAAAGGACCTAATGGCACGAACATTTAACGCAGCAGTGGAACATATTGTGAAAGGAGACGTGATTATATATAGTGAAAACATATCAAAATTAGTGTAAATTTATTAAATTTTAAATGATTTTTAGAGAAATATGATTGATTAAATTTGGCGGATACAAGAGTAAAAATAGTCCAAACATAATTATTTTTTGGGGAAATCGAAATTTAAAAATTTTCAATTATATATTATAAATAATTATTTTTTGTAATAGAATAATTATATTTTGTGAACAAAAATTTAGTGGACAAATGATTATTTTTAGTGGGAAAATAAATTTGTTGCGATAATTATTGTTGTATCCAAGAGTGTAGTTGGTCGGGCCAATATTAATTCTGTGAGTCCATTCAGTTTTTATAAGCTGATAAACATGTTATCATGTTATTATTAGTAAAAAGTCACAGTAAACCCTTTGTAAGAATTTACTGTTACGTAAATGGCTCGTATAGGGGTCTATTGGAAGCCCAAACAGAGCACTTCCATTACCATATATGGCAATAATAATTCGGAACAGGGAGCTTTTGAGCGATAATACGGTTTACTCATTGGTTTAGCTATTTAGGTTGGTCTAATTGGAGTAGGGTTTTGTTCCACCAATAAATGGTGACTCATTCTACTTCTACTTGCTTCTTGTGTGTTGTTATTCTTATTCTGTTAGTTGAATTTTAAGTCCTGTGATTTCGTTGTTGAATTTTGCTGTAATCTTATGAGAGGACAGGTGTAAGACAGACTGGTGTTGGACAGATGACAGACTACGGGGTTTCTACTTATTAAAGGCAAGTACCGGGCATGTTTAGGTTTTAATAGGATGGGGCAGATGCCGTGAGGGGTTCTGCTTCATACTTGGGGCGGATGCCATGGGGATTCTACTTTACACTTAGGGCGGATGCCGTGGGGGTTCTGCTTCACACTTTGCGCGGATGCCGTGGGGGTTCTGCTTCACACTTTGGGCGGATGCCGCGGGGGTTCTGCTTCACACTTGGGGTGGATGCCATGGGGCTTCAGTTTCACACTTGGACGGATGCCGTGGGGGTTCTGCTTCACACTTAGGGCGGATGCCGTAGGGGTTCTGCTTCACACTTTGGGCGGATGCCGCGGGGGTTCTGCTTCACACTTGGACGGATGCCTTGGGGGTTCTGCTTCACACTTGGGGCGGATGCCATGGGGGTTCTGCTTCACACTTGGGGCGGATGCCATGGGGATTCTACTTTACACTTGGGGAGGATGCCGTGGGGGTTCTGCTTCACACTTTGGGCGGATGCCGCAGGGGTTCTGCTTCACACTTAGGGTGGATGCCGCGGGGGTTCTGCTTCACACTTGGACGGATGCCGTGGGGGTTCTGCTTCACACTTTGGGCGGATGCCGCGGGGGTTCTGCTTCACACTTGGGGTGGATGCCATGGGATGCCATGCCAATATTAAAATTAATTTTTGTTTTAAGATAAAGAATAATAAATTTTAGGAAAAGTAACGGAATTTCACTTGCAATAAATGTGGTTTGGCTTTGAACCAAGCAATCAAATAAAGTGCGTCTCCAAAAGTCCCCCCCCCCCCCCGGTATGGATAGGGTTAAAGTGGCAAAAGAAAGCCTGGCTCTTACCCAGACCATCACCCGCGGATATGGTTTGTCCCATTTCTCACTAAGAGATCTAGCAAGATGACGTAGGACTGTGGTGTACTCTCCACCCAGAACTCCATCCACCGTAGTAACCAGGGCTGAAAAATCTGCCTGACGTTGACTGCATGCATTGGAGTACTTAGTATTCTTCTCACGCTCCGCAGAAGACAATAGTGACTGGACTGTTCTGGCAGTGTAAGAGGGGGCGTCCGAGTCAATGACTCTAATATCGAATAACGCCTTCCTCTGCGGCTGCCAAAATCCCCTCACTGAAATGTCGGCCGTAGTCCAGCAATGCCACTCTCATCATCCACCTCCCGTATGATCGGCTCCCATTCAACTGAAGCACCTGGGAATGCCAGATCAAAAAGCCTGCCCTGTGCATCTCTGACCTCGCTATGGCGTAAGGTTACCAACCCTCCTTTCTTACAGTCGAGGGCATGGGCTAAAGTAAACATACCCCCACAACCATCACAGGAGCTCGGCGCGTTGACAAGAGGGCGGCAGTATCGCAAAGACAAGCCATCGCGAAATTCGCAGGGAGAAAGGTCGAAGTGGTGAATTTTGATTGGAGGTACTGTTAGCCAGTGAGATGTTGCTGATGATGCCCTCTCAACTGCCCAGCGTTGTTGTGGTGTCACCTCATTCAGGATCAGCTGCAGTGCCCTTCCATTTTGTTCCTTGGTCTCCTTTGCAGATGACCACTTGGCATCCAGAACACACCGACCATGCTCTGCTAAGTCAATATCAGAGCCTCTCCCAATAGCTGAGCGGGCCACAGCTGTTACTGAACGGGATGTATCGTAGCTATGTGTAGCATTGATTGTGGGATTTGAGATCCCCAGACCCCCTGTACGCACAGGTAGTGCAAACAAGTTTCTCTCAACAAGAGTAGCAGGTCCTCCCAATAAAGCTGGCATGAAGACATCTTGTAAGACTTGCTCTAATGGTGCATAAGGATCTATGTTACCTGTTGAACCTAAGTTGTTATTAGACAGAGCTGTCACTCTCTGGAGGAAAGCCCATTGGAACTGAATTGAGCGGGTCAATGCAGAGAAAGCTGCCTGGGGTTGATTTTTTGCTATCTTTGCCAATCGCTGAACATGGTCACTCCAAGTTACCACCTTGTTGGAAATGTACTCGGACAAAATCTCGTCACTGCCGACAAATCCCCCCAAACTGCGAGCTCTATGAACAATCCCCCCTCCATCTACAGTGATGCCAAGTTCACCAAACAGCTGATTACCAAGCTCTACGTTTGAATCTTCCACAACAAGAATACACTTTTCCGGCGCAGGATAATAACCAAACATTGGTCCACAATGGCAGAGCTCTACAAACCATTCCCTAAGAAGATGCAGCTTACCGATTCCCTGGGAGTCATCAGCATACCAAACTTGTATTAATTGAATGCGAGTCTTTAGGTGAATGACAAGGGGAAAAATTGCAACGGCATAAGCTGGCATTGCTAGGGGATCCCCTTGAGTAAAGCCTTCCTTACTGAGGAAGTATGATGATTCATAAATTCCATTAACTATAAGGATAGAGTAACCCCGGTATGTGTTGAACATGAAACGCCCACATCTTGGCCATAGCACCCTGATGTGCCATAAAGCCATCACCCTGTTCACTGTGTTAAATGCGTTTTTTGCATCTACAAGTATGACACCCCATCCCTCTCCCTCATGCTCCTTCCACAAACCAGTGATGCTATGGATAGCAGCTTCGATTCCAGCAGGCATTCCACTGCACAGCTGGTTGATCTCACATAACTCTTGAACATCATCACCAGTGGCAGTTGCCATACACTTACCTAATATTCGTCGTAAGGATTCCCCCACCCCTATTGGTCTGACACCTGGGCACTTGTCCAGGGTAATCAACCTACTGGACATTAGGGCACGGATGGAGTCCCATTCTACAATGCTGTTAGCCAGCTACCGCCTCCCGCAGCCGCCCACTCATGGGGCCCCTATGTAGCAGCATGTCTCGCCAGTGCAGCGCATCTCCACCTCCAGGCCCAGCACTTCCTTGTAATTTATGAGCCACTGCCTCTACATGTGTCGCTGTTATTTCGACATAGTCTAGGTTAGGAAGAGGCTCATTGCTTGCATATCCATAAAGCCCTTCCACATTTGGCATGGCTGTTTCAGGATGTTTCATATCTAGTAGATCCGAGACTTTCATTGATTCTCCCTTTATCTTTACAACAGAGAGTGGATCCAACACACGTCCATCACACCTTTCAGTAATCCACCGAACAGCAGCTCGTGTTTTACCCCGAAGCATGAGTCTGGTGAAGACTAACTCAATATCATTTGGGGATGCCTTCCAGTTCGCACGAGATGCCCATACAGACCGTCTGCAACGCTGGAATTCACACAAGAGCTCCTCAAATTTCTCCTCCCCCCCACATCTCCAGATGGCGCTCCAGCAGCCGACGAATATCTGCTCCCTTAGAAACAGCCTTGTCTCTCTGAAGCAAGCAGGCTTCGAATACGAGGATCCTTTCAGAGAATGACCTCCCTGATGCTAGTCCCTCCATCTCTGAACAAAGGACTGATGTAAAATGTCGCCCAGTTGCTCCACCCGGTACTACATACAAAGAGGGGAATCCAGCTGTTACTAAGCGCCAACGTGCATGCCAGATATCCGAATCTAGGGCCCCTGAGCCTGGGCTATGGGTTAGTTTCACCACTTTATTTCGTCAATTTAAGTCGATAAAACGTAAACTGTAGAAAAAAATATACATTTAAAGTCACAAATACACCACAAATAAGATAATTGGACAATTTCTACAATCGGTGTCGATAACGCCTTTTGAATAAAACAATAAATCTAAAGGGTTACAAATACGTCAAAAATAAAGCCAAGTCACAGAGGGAAGAATAAAACTAGAGATTTTAACTGAACATTATTTAGAAAAAAAATCTTAGGCTGACAAACTAATTGAATAACTGGCATTTCAAACCAAAGCTTGTCCTCAAATAGCGGAAAATGTTGCTTTCAGTCGTACATTTTCTAAGCCCTAACATTGCATTAGGCCCTTTTTATTTTACTGCACCAGACTGATATAACGATAATTTTTTATTATTTACTTTATAAAAGGTGCACCAAAACTTAAAGTTTATCGCCAGAGACAGTAGTAGTTTACATTACCAGACATACTTGGCATACTTGAGATGGCTTGACATACTTAAATTGAGATATGCCCCACTTCACTTGTCATACTTGATTTTATATAGGCATGCTTGTCTTAACATATTTACTTTTCACATATTTATCAAGTATGTTACTTGATTTGACATATTTTACTATCATACTTTACATGGCATACTTGACTTGACATGGCTGGACATACGTGACTTCACTTGATAGGCCTTGCTGCAATAGCCATACTTGATATATTTGACTTGACATACTAGAATTGACTTGCATAATTGACTTGAATTGACCTAACTTGACATACTTGATTTAACATGGCTGTGATACATCGTTTGACACACTTGACTTGATATACTCCCATCATTCATTATATTATAAACTTGTCTTGATATATTTGACTAACATACTTTACTTAACATTCTTGACTTGACATGACATGACCTTTAAATAACTGACTTGACATACTCGACTTCAATTGATGCTCTTGAATGATATACTTGAGTTTCACTTGAATTTTTTTCATTGTCACCACTAAATCGCATTATGAAACAATTTCGTCAATTGAAGTCCATAAAACGCCAAATGTAGAACAAAATATTAATTTGCACAACTGAAGGACCATTTTCGTTGAGGCGTTTTTTCCGCTCTTTTAGCTGCGTTTTCTGGCTCGAAAGATGACACCTTTCACTATAAATACGAAGAATAACGGTAAACTGGTAGAATATAATATCGAAACTAAAATAAAGACACAATGTTCAGGAATGGTGTAGGAATGTTAAGGTTCTAATTTATTTTGATATACTTGACTTGACATACTAGACTTGAATCCATCACCACCAGCCCTCATCATAATACCACCCACTCCCACTCCCATTCCCACACCCTCGTTTCCCCTGCCTGCCCCCATTATCTGCTGTGGTTTTTTCAGGCCTAAAATCCGATTCAACCCATTTGTTAGGAGCCCGCAAAATCTCAGGGATACTTGCTGTAAAAATCTCAGGATATATGACACTGACTGACTGACTGACTGACTGACTGACTGACTGACTGACTGACTGACTGACTGACTGACTGACTGACTGACTGACTGACTGACTGACTGACTGACTGACTGACTGACTGACTGACTGACTGACTGACTGACTGACTGACTGACTGACTGACTGACTGACTGACTGACTGACTGACTGACTGACTGACTGACTGACTGACTGACTGACTGACTGACTGACTGACTGACTGACTGACTGACTGACTGACTGACTGACTGACTGACTGACTGACTGACTGACTGACTGACTGACTGACTGACTGACTGACTGACTGACTGACTGACTGACTGACTGACTGACTGACTGACTGACTGACTGACTGACTGACTGACTGACTGACTGACTGACTGACTGACTGACTGACTGACTGACTGACTGACTGACTGACTGACTGACTGACTGACTGACTGACTGACTGACTGACTGACTGACTGACTGACTGACTGACTGACTGACTGACTGACTGACTGACTGACTGACTGACTGACTGACTGACTGACTGACTGACTGACTGACTGACTGACTGACTGACTGACTGACTGACTGACTGACTGACTGACTGACTGACTGACTGACTGACTGACTGACTGACTGACTGACTGACTGACTGACTGACTGACTGACTGACTGACTGACTGACTGACTGACTGACTGACTGACTGACTGACTGACTGACTGACTGACTGACTGACTGACTGACTGACTGACTGACTGACTGACTGACTGACTGACTGACTGACTGACTGACTGACTGACTGACTGACTGACTGACTGACTGACTGACTGACTGACTGACTGACTGACTGACTGACTGACTGACTGACTGACTGACTGACTGACTGACTGACTGACTGACTGACTGACTGACTGACTGACTGACTGACTGACTGACTGACTGACTGACTGACTGACTGACTGACTGACTGACTGACTGACTGACTGACTGACTGACTGACTGACTGACTGACTGACTGACTGACTGACTGACTGACTGACTGACTGACTGACTGACTGACTGACTGACTGACTGACTGACTGACTGACTGACTGACTGACTGACTGACTGACTGACTGACTGACTGACTGACTGACTGACTGACTGACTGACTGACTGACTGACTGACTGACTGACTGACTGACTGACTGACTGACTGACTGACTGACTGACTGACTGACTGACTGACTGACTGACTGACTGACTGACTGACTGACTGACTGACTGACTGACTGACTGACTGACTGACTGACTGACTGACTGACTGACTGACTGACTGACTGACTGACTGACTGACTGACTGACTGACTGACTGACTGACTGACTGACTGACTGACTGACTGACTGACTGACTGACTGACTGACTGACTGACTGACTGACTGACTGACTGACTGACTGACTGACTGACTGACTGACTGACTGACTGACTGACTGACTGACTGACTGACTGACTGACTGACTGACTGACTGACTGACTGACTGACTGACTGACTGACTGACTGACTGACTGACTGACTGACTGACTGTGGTATTCGATATAGTTTGTTGACATTATTTTGTCGTGAAATTAAAAGCAATGGTAAAATAACAGCTAGTGTTCATGGTGAAATATGGCTTAATATTTTATACACAGTCGTAGTAAAACGTGTTGGTTGCCAAGTTTTACTAGTGGGCTATAAGGAAATGCAACGTTTACTCACACAAGCTGTTGGTTTCTAATGTATTACCCCATAAGCTGATTGCTCTCCCAGTGCTTCCTAAGGGTATATCTACAATAAGGTTACTCTGATATGTTAGGGGATGGATCAGGAGAATGAATTTTAGTTGCACAAAGCAGTGTGTTGTGTCCTATTGCAGTTGTTACTCACTGTGGATTGCAAAATGTTTTATAGTTGACCTACAGTATAATACAGTAGTTACATGTATTTAACCCTATTAGTACCGGGCTATAAAATGCTGTACAAATACCAGGGAGGGGGGGGGGGTCATATTGACCCCTCCCTCTAAAATCTACAAATATTAACGAAAACGTCTGCTTTATTGTTTGTCCGTAGGTATCACTAGTCAGGATCAGACCGAAAAAAAAATTTCGAAAAAATGTACTGGGGTGGTAATATTGCAGCACCAAAATTACAAGTAGTGCACAATTTTCACAAAATTTGAAAGTTACATTTTTCGGCTAATTGTTTTTCAATACAGGTTTTCTGGGGCGCAAAATACATTGCAAAATATTTAAAAATGATATGATTTCCATAAATGGCTGTTTAGTCGTCTCGTCTCTGCGTAGGAAAAAATTGAAAAAAAAAAAACAAGTAACCAGCAGTTTTCAGTTAGAACACAACAATTTAATTCACTTATACGATGCTATAAATTCATATTTTCAGGTTTTCTAGGGCGCTGACTCTAATGGAATACATTTCAAATATGCCAGATCATTGCTACTTGTATTTTTCAGCGTAATTTGGCAAATTTTGGTGCTAGCACCAAATTTCGTACCCATCACCAAAAAGAACAAGTTTGCGATCTCCAGTGCTGTTTTTATTGATTCAATCGGATTCAGGACCCTCTTAAACCCGTATAACGCAAGAAGCAAGACGATACTATCTACTGATCAATTTACTCATTTTCCAAAATTTGGTGCTGGCACAACAATTTTCACCCACCGGCGAAAAATACAATTTTGAAAACACTTATGAAATTTTTACGGATTCCATTGAACCCTAACAAACCCGTATACCGCAAGAAACAATGTGAAACAATCAATTGATATATTTGATGGTTTTTAAAATTTGGTGCTAGCACAACATTTTGCACCCACTTCCGAAAAATACAAGTTTGAGATGTCTAGTTCGATAATTATATATTCCATTGAATTCAGAACAGCCATAAAACTCTAAAACGCAAGAAATAAATTGTCACAATCAATTTTATCAATTGAGTGGATTTTCAAAATTTCGTGCTAGCACCAAAATTTGCACAAAGCACCGAAAAATACAAGTTTGATACGCTTGATTCAACTCGTATATATTTCATCGAAACCAGAATCCCAAAAAACCCCAATTGCGTAAAAAAACAAGTTTCAAACAATCAATTTACAAAATTGACATATTTCAAAATTTTGTGCTGGCACCAAAATTTGGCACCCGCCGAAAAAAACAAGTTTGAAATTTCTAATTCAATTTATATGAATTCCATCCAATTGCGAACACTAAAAAACCGGTGTAAATCAAAAATAGAGATGTTACAATTAATATTTAATGAAATATAATTTTCAAAAAACGTCTCAAAAAAAGTGCCAAAAGTAGGGTTAAAAAATGGTGCTATAACTCGAAAACTACCCAATAGTTTTTAAAACAGTTTTCACTACTAGGAAGATTTTTAGGAAAAGTCATAAAATTTAAGATTCCCAACTGCGTTTGTTTCAGAATTATAATAAAAAAACCACGGGGGGGGGGTCATATTGACCCCCCCCCCCCCCCCCCGGGTTTAATAGGGTTAATGACTTAAGGAGCCCACTCTGGCCTACCGCCTAACTTAGCAGGAGTACCTAACTATATTACATATTCACATAGGATTCACTGGGAAGAGATATTCCGCTTGACGACGACGGGCTAATACCTATAGAAGGAAACTAAATTGGTTATTTGGCTCTATTCGTTGTTATTTATCTATGGTTGTGCATCATGGGCATTTTTTATAAATATTCGGTAATCGTCTCTTATATCTTGTAAACGTGCTTGATAATGAAATTTTATTTGCTTCATATTATATTTTAGTTAGTGGTAGCTAAGTTGCATTTTTTATTATGTGGGGCGAGCCACAAAGTCAGTTAGCCTCACGCCTTGCAGTTTAGACAATTACTTACTGCTGACTGACATAGTTCTTTAGGATTTTTCCCCCGGGCTCCTTCCAGCCAGCTTGCTGGATTTCTAGTCAATTGCAGGTTGATTTATCTAAGATGTGCTGGGTAATAGCTATAACTATTACAAAAAGCCCGATATGTGTCAATCATCTGAGTAATCTTCAGGATAACCAAATTCATATCTCGCCGATATTTAAGATAACAAACAGGCTTACGTTATAGTGATACTGAGCAGGTAACTGCGGATTGGCCATCAGAGAAATGGGCGAGGTTATCTTTCGCTCAAACACACACATAACAATAACAATAATTTAAATGAGTGTGAATAGACAGTATGGCAAGTTAAGTGGGTTATATATCAAGTCAAGTATGACAAGCCATGGCAAGTATGTAAAGTGAAGTATGTCAGGTAAAGTAAATTACTGTTGCCTCTGGCTATCAACTTTACGTTTCGGTTATCTTTTTACACAATAGAATCTAAAATAAATAATCATTGTTCAGTCTTATAATATAAAGAGCATAGGCTTAATGCACAATATGTCAGGGATTAGAAATATGCGACTGAAATGAAAACATTCCGCCATGTGAGGACAAGCTTTTTGTATGTTAATTCCTTTAAAATAACGCGAAATTTGTACAACAATTTAAATTAAAAATTAAAAAATACATACGTAAAAAATAAATTATTAACGCAAAATACAACCCAGGGACGCTGGAAAGTAATAAATGAGGTATAAATTAAAACAACAATAGTAAATCTGTTTCGGAAATAAGGTACTGTGGCAAAAGCATATTAGATAAAAAATGAATGTGACGGGATCAGGGGATCCCGACCAGTTAGGTTTATATACGGGTCCCCGCCGTGTGAGTGAAAGCAGTTGTTTGTTGCTGTTGTTCTATAGCGGTATAATTGATTACTGAGTAGACGATATAGAGTATATGCATAAGACGATAAGAGTATATGATAGCACAAGTTGCTGAGTAAACCGGTAATATGGGTGATGGCGGTGACGGTCTTAAAATGTCACCGTACTGCCATGACTGAGTGACTGAGTAAACTACTGAGTAAACTAAACACCAACCGGTAATATACGCTATGTTGGCCCTATTACTTAGCTGATGCCCTGCTGTCCCCCCATTATTGGCTAGTAACCTACTTCTCGCCTTCAGCTCTGCGGGGGTGTTCCCCCCCCCCCCCCCCCCCCCGCTGCTGTTACTTTCCTTTCCCCCGGAGGCTTAACCTCTGACCTCCATTGTGTGAGGCCCTTTGGGGTTTGTCGTCCCCGTTTATTGGGGGTGATACGAGGTTGATTGGCAATCAACCTCGTACTCCCCAATATTGCTTAAAGGCGCTCTTTCCCACTTTATGGGGGTTGGTGAGGCGGAATTGAATCCGCTCACAAAGAAATATCTAACATTTTAAATGAAATATATATCGACATTGGTAAATTTTCAGATCTTAATATTACAAGTAAATCAATTCCGATTCAAAACCAAATTCAATCTACTCCAAACAACAACGTTTTCTCTTTCTCTTCTATAGATATTCTTGACCTAAACAAAATCATTCAAAATTAAAACGAAAACATACCATGCGGAACCAACAAACCAACAAATCCCTACAAGAATATTGAAACAGATTCGCCCTCTGATTTTATCACCTCTATATCATATTATAAATGACTTCATTACTCGATCCGTTTTCCCTGACACATTAAAACTATCAACCATAATCGCCTCTCAATAAAAAGGGAGACGATGATGACCCACATAACTATCGCCCTTTAAGTATCACACATACCATTTAAAAAATAATAGAACAGGTACTTGTAAGTCAAATTTAACACCATCTTTACAAATACAAATTACGCACTACTTTTCAATTCAGTTTCAAGTTTCTACACTGGACGCAGTTACGTATGCGACCGAACGATGGCGATATCAATTAGACAAACATAAATACGTGGCAGTAGCATTTCTCGACCTCAGCAAGGCCTTCAATTCTCTTGATCATTCGCAACTGATAAATGTCTTATCAAATTTGGGGTTTCCCACAACAGCTTGCAACTTAATTAAAAGTTATTTAACTGACAGATTCCAAATATTAAATTTCCTGGATAATTGCAATAATAATAATTGTAGTAATTTATATATTAATTTGGTTAAGATTCAATACAGCTCCTACTTTAGGCTTAGTCAATTTATTATCTGATAAAACAAACATTAATTGATTATTTCAAAACGGTCGCAAAGTCTATCACCACGGGCACAGGCACACAGGGAAATGCCGGGGTTTGGGGGCGGCAGCTCCCAAGAAAAGAAGCGGGGGTTTGGGGGCGGCAGCCCCCAAGAAAAGAAGCAGGGATTTGGGGGCGGCAGCCCCCAAGAAAAGAAGCAGAGGTTTGGGGGCGACAGCCCCCAACAAAAGAAGCTGTGGTTTGGGGGCGGCAGCCCCCAATTAAATGAAAAACAAACAAAATTTGACTATAAGAATGTTTCTTTTATAATTTTGAAAAAGCTTTTCTAGATACAACTTGACCTGTAACCATCTTTAGCTTTTGTTTATTGCTTTGATGCACCCAGATTTATTTTAACACTTTAACTGGGGGGGAAGTGTCCGGGGGGAGTGTACGGGGGGGGGAGGGTCCTACTTGGGCGGGGGGGAAGTGTCCGGGGGGGAACTGTCCGGGAGGGAAGTGTCCGGGGAAAGTGTACGCCATACACTTTCCCCGGACACTTCTCCCCCGTACACTGTACGGGGGGGAAGTGTCCTACTTGGCCGGGGGGAAGTGTCCGGGGTGGAACTGTCCGGGGGGGGGGGGGGGGGGGTGTCCTAGATCCCTTTGCAGCAGCTTGGCGGGTCGTATCTATAGAAGGTCATGCTCATGCATTACATGCATGTGGTTTTATGACGCATATTAACATTATCAGTTGTCGCATGAGATATCTTCCTCGCTTGGTGATTATAAAACTATCTAGAATGAATTATTATTATTCATATTAAATTATGTGACGTATTTGTAACCCTTTAGATTTGTTTTTTATACGAAAGGCGCTTCACCGATTGGAGAATTTTGTACATTATACATTTCTACAATATAAAATGTCCAATTATATTATTTGTGACTTTAAATGTTTATTTTTTTCTACCCTTTGTCGTTTTTTCGACTTCAATTGACGAAATAGTTTCATAAAGTGATGACAATGAAAAAAATGTATGCATCAATAATGTAGCAGATGTAGCATGTTTACCTTTACTTTACTTTATTTACTTTCACTTTACTTGACGTACTTGACTTCACTTGACGGAAGAATTTCAAGTCATGAATATCATTCCAAGTAAGTCAAGTCTGGCCAATTTAAGTATGTCCGGTCAATTATGTCAAGCCCTTGTTCGTCAAGTATAGTGCATCAAGTGAAGTCTAGTATGTCAAGTCAAGCATAATATATCAAATGAAGTCAATTATCTCCAAGCAGTTATGCCAGGCCAGGCCAAGTCATGTCAAGTCAAGAATTTCAAGTCAAGTAATACATGTTAAGTAAATGTCAACAAATGTATACCAAGTATGTCAAGTCAAGTATGTCTAATGAAGATCATAGATGTGTTGACGTTATTCAGTTCAGTTATTCAGTTCAGTTGTTCAGATCAGTTGTTTCCATCGCTCTCTCTATATAGAGACAGTACATAGCAACATATAGATTTAGCGTCGAACTTCACATGAAATACCAATTGAAGACTGTGGTTACTTAGAAACCATAAATGGGAGACATAGCATAATAATTTCCCTTTATTTTATAATTTTGTGGTCAGTATTTGGATAATTAGTCAGTCATATCGTGTTTGTAATAAAT
The DNA here is from genome assembly GCA_032718475.1 of Nemertoderma westbladi. Lineage (NCBI taxonomy): Eukaryota > Metazoa > Xenacoelomorpha > Nemertodermatida > Nemertodermatidae > Nemertoderma > Nemertoderma westbladi. Next base: position 22,652 of record JAUCBJ010000311.1, on the reverse strand, counting down.
CATGTTTCTTGGACGTATTTTTAACTGTATTCATTTGTTATACAACAGACGTGTTTCAACAGTACTAATTAGATAATTTGTTACATTATTCATTCGTGCTATATATATTGCATATAATGGCGAATTAATGTTATTAACTTTTGACACATTTGCAACTATATATATATATTTCATGTGATGATAAAAAGGCGTAGATGTTACATGCATAAATCAAATCATTTTGCTACAATTCAAAATTAGTTTAGTGTTAGCATTAAGTAATGTTTTCTTTTTAAGGAGAAAAAATATTTAAAACCAAAATAATACTTAAAAGTATTAGTTAGTTAGTTCCCAAAGTCGTTAAAACTCCGTTATACATACACATAACCATTTATGTCGTATTCGCTACGTGTTAAATCTATAAATATAGATAAAAAAATAATAACATAATTATTATTATATAATATAGATAGACCTAATATTTTAAACATAATTAATTTTAATGAAGCGTATGAGCTTGTCTAGGACAACCTCAATTAAGGGAACCTCATTTGTGGCCGAGGCTTTCCTCTCAAGCTCGAAGCTGCAAGCCGCAGGACACGCCATCATACAACAGACCTCAGAGCAGAGGAATTTCGGGAAAATCGCTAAATTACAGCCCCCCTCCCCACCACCCCCCCCCACATCATGATCATGATAGACCACATTGCTGAGGCTTGGTGGCTAAACGCAACATCATCCGCTAGAGGGGACTCCTCCAGCTAGAGGGAACTCCTCCAGCTAGAGGGGACTCCTCCAGCTAGATGGGACTCCTCCAGCTAGAGGGGACTCGTCCAGCTAGATGGGACTCCTCCAGCTAGAGGGAACTCCTCCAGCTAGAGGGGACTCCTCCAGCTAGAGGGGACTCCTTCAGCTAGAGGGGACTCCTCCAGCTAGAGGGGACTCCTCCAGCTAGAGGGGACTCCTCCAGCCAGAGGGGACTCATCCAGCTAGAGGGAACTCCTCCAGCTAGATGGGACTCCTCCAGCTAGGGGGGACTCCTTCAGCTAGAGGGGACTCCTCCAGCTAGAGGGGACTCCTCCAGCTAGAGGGGACTCCTCCAGCCAGAGGGGACTCATCCAGCTAGAGGGAACTCCTCCAGCTAGAGGGAACTCCTCCAGCTAGAGGGGACTCCTCCAGCTAGAGGGGACTCCTTCAGCTAGAGGGGACTCCTCCAGCTAGAGGGGACTCCTCCAGCTAGAGGGGACTCCTCCAGCCAGAGGGGACTCATCCAGCTAGATGGGACTCCTCCAGCTAGATGGGACACCTCCAGCTAGAGGGGACTCCTCCAGCTAGAGGGGACTCCTTCAGCTAGAGGGGACTCCTCCAGCTAGATGGGACTCCTCCAGCTAGATGGGACACCTCCAGCTAGAGGGGACTCCTTCAGCTAGAGGGGACTCCTCCAGCTAGATGGGACTCCTCCAGCTAGATGGGACTCCTCCAGCTAGATGGGACTCCTCCAGCTAGATGGGACTCCTCCAGCTAGATGGGACACCTCCAGCTAGAGGGGACTCCTCCAGCTAGAGGGAACTCCTCCAGCTAGATGGGACTCCTCCAGCTAGATGGGACACCTCCAGCTAGATGGGACTCCTCCAGCTAGAGGGAACTCCTCCAGCTAGAGGGGACTCCTCCAGCTAGAGGGGACTCCTTCAGCTAGAGGGGACTCCTCCAGCTAGAGGGGACTCCTCCAGCTAGAGGGGACTCCTCCAGCCAGAGGGGACTCATCCAGCTAGATGGGACTCCTCCAGCTAGATGGGACACCTCCAGCTAGAGGGGACTCCTCCAGCTAGAGGGGACTCCTTCAGCTAGAGGGGACTCCTCCAGCTAGATGGGACTCCTCCAGCTAGATGGGACACCTCCAGCTAGAGGGGACTCCTTCAGCTAGAGGGGACTCCTCCAGCTAGATGGGACTCCTCCAGCTAGATGGGACTCCTCCAGCTAGATGGGACTCCTCCAGCTAGATGGGACTCCTCCAGCTAGATGGGACACCTCCAGCTAGAGGGGACTCCTCCAGCTAGAGGGAACTCCTCCAGCTAGATGGGACTCCTCCAGCTAGATGGGACACCTCCAGCTAGATGGGACTCCTCCAGCTAGAGGGGACTCCTCCAGCTAGATGGGACTCCTCCAGCTAGAGGGAACTCCTCCAGCTAGAGGGAACTCCTCCAGCTAGATGGGACTCCTCCAGCTAGAGGGAACTCCTCCAGCTAGAGGGAACTCCTCCAGCTAGAGGGGACTCCTCCAGCTAGAGGGGACTCCTCCAGCTAGATGGGACTCCTCCAGCTAGAGGGAACTCCTCCAGCTAGAGGGAACTCCTCCAGCTAGATGGGACTCCTCCAGCTAGAGGGAACTCCTCCAGCTAGATGGGACTCCTCCAGCTAGATGGGACTCCTCCAGCTAGATGGGACTCCTCCAGCTAGATGGGACACCTCCAGCTAGAGGGGACTCCTCCAGCTAGAGGGAACTCCTCCAGCTAGATGGGACTCCTCCAGCTAGATGGGACTCGTCCAGCGAGATGGGACTCCTCCAGCTAGATGGGACTCCTCCAGCTAGATGGGACTCGTCCAGCTAGATGGGACTCCTCCAGCTAGATGGGACTCCTCCAGCTAGAGGGGACTCCTCCAGCTAGATGGGACTCCTCCAGCTAGAGGGAACTCCTCCAGCTAGAGGGAACTCCTCCAGCTAGATGGGACTCCTCCAGCTAGAGGGAACTCCTCCAGCTAGAGGGAACTCCTCCAGCTAGAGGGGACTCCTCCAGCTAGAGGGGACTCCTCCAGCTAGATGGGACTCATCCAGCTAGATGGGACTCCTCCAGCTAGAGGGGACTCCTCCAGCTAGAGGGGACTCCTCCAGCTAGAGGGGACTCCTCCAGCTAGATGGGACTCCTCCAGCTAGATGGGACTCCTCCAGCTAGAGGGGACTCCTCCAGCTAGATGGGACTCCTCCAGCTAGATGGGACTCCTCCAGCTAGAGGGAACTCCTCCAGCTAGAGGGAACTCCTCCAGCTAGATGGGACTCCTCCAGCTAGAGGGAACTCCTCCAGCTAGAGGGAACTCCTCCAGCTAGATGGGACTCCTCCAGCTAGAGGGAACTCCTCCAGCTAGATGGGACTCCTCCAGCTAGATGGGACTCCTCCAGCTAGATGGGACTCCTCCAGCTAGATGGGACACCTCCAGCTAGAGGGGACTCCTCCAGCTAGAGGGGACTCCTTCAGCTAGAGGGGACTCCTCCAGCCAGAGGGGACTCATCCAGCTAGATGAGACTCCTCCAGCTAGATGGGACTCCTCCAGCTAGATGGGACTCCTCCAGCTAGATGGGACTCCTCCAGCTAGATGGGACTCCTCCAGCTAGATGGGACTCCTCCAGCTAGATGGGACTCCTCCAGCTAGATGGGACTCCTCCAGCTAGATGGGACTCCTCCAGCTAGATGGGACACCTCCAGCTAGATGGGACTCCTCCAGCTAGAGGGAACTCCTCCAGCTAGAGGGAACTCCTCCAGCTAGATGGGACTCATCCAGCTAGAGGGAACTCCTCCAGCTAGAGGGGACTCCTCCAGCTAGATGGGACACCTCCAGCTAGATGGGACTCCTCCAGCTAGAGGGAACTCCTCCAGCTAGAGGGAACTCCTCCAGCTAGAGGGAACTCCTCCAGCTAGATGGAACTCCTCCAGCTAGATGGAACTCTTCCAGCTAGAGGGAACTCCTCCAGCTAGAGGGAACTCCTCCAGCTAGATGGGACTCCTCCAGCTAGATGGGACTCCTCCAGCTAGATGGGACTCCTCCAGCTAGATGGGACTCCTCCAGCTAGAGGGAACTCCTCCAGCTAGATGGGACTCCTCCAGCTAGATGGGACACCTCCAGCTAGAGGGGACTCCTCCAGCTAGAGGGGACTCCTCCAGCTAGAGGGGACTCCTCCAGCCAGAGGGGACTCATCCAGCTAGATGAGACTCCTCCAGCTAGATGGGACTCCTCCAGCTAGATGGGACTCCTCCAGCTAGATGGGACTCCTCCAGCTAGATGGGACTCCTCCAGCTAGATGGGACTCCTCCAGCTAGATGGGACTCCTCCAGCTAGATGGGACTCCTCCAGCTAGATGGGACTCCTCCAGCTAGATGGGACTCCTCCAGCTAGATGGGACTCCTCCAGCTAGAGGGAACTCCTCCAGCTAGAGGGAACTCCTCCAGCTAGATGGGACTCATCCAGCTAGAGGGAACTCCTCCAGCTAGAGGGGACTCCTCCAGCTAGATGGGACTCCTCCAGCTAGATGGGACTCCTCCAGCTAGAGGGAACTCCTCCAGCTAGAGGGAACTCCTCCAGCTAGAGGGAACTCCTCCAGCTAGAGGGAACTCCTCCAGCTAGATGGAACTCTTCCAGCTAGAGGGAACTCCTCCAGCTAGAGGGAACTCCTCCAGCTAGATGGGACTCCTCCAGCTAGATGGGACTCCTCCAGCTAGATGGGACTCCTCCAGCTAGATGGGACACCTCCAGCTAGATGGGACTCCTCCAGCTAGAGGGAACTCCTCCAGCTAGAGGGAACTCCTCCAGCTAGATGGGACTCATCCAGCTAGAGGGAACTCCTCCAGCTAGAGGGGACTCCTCCAGCTAGATGGGACACCTCCAGCTAGATGGGACTCCTCCAGCTAGAGGGAACTCCTCCAGCTAGAGGGAACTCCTCCAGCTAGATGGGACTCATCCAGCTAGAGGGAACTCCTCCAGCTAGATGGGACTCCTCCAGCTAGAGGGGACTCCTCCAGCTAGAGGGGACTCCTCCAGCTAGAGGGGACTCCTCCAGCTAGATGGGACTCCTCCAGCTAGATGGGACTCATCCAGCTAGATGGGACTCCTCCAGCTAGATGGGACTCCTCCAGCTAGATGGGACACCTCCAGCTAGAGGGGACTCCTCCAGCTAGAGGGGACTCCTCCAGCTAGATGGGACTCCTCCAGCTAGATGGGACACCTCCAGCTAGAGGGGACTCCTCCAGCTAGAGGGGACTCCTCCAGCTAGATGGGACTCCTCCAGCTAGATGGGACTCCTCCAGCTAGACGGGACACCTCCAGCTAGAGGGGACTCCTCCAGCTAGAGGGGACTCCTCCAGCAAGAGGGGACTCCTCCAGCTAGATGGGACTCCTCCAGCTAGATGGGACACCTCCAGCTAGAGGGGACTCCTCCAGCTAGAGGGGACTCCTCCAGCTAGATGGGACTCCTCCAGCTAGATGGGACACCTCCAGCTAGAGGGGACTCCTCCAGCTAGAGGGGACTCCTCCAGCTAGATGGGACTCCTCCAGCTAGATGGGACTCCTCCAGCTAGATGGGACTCCTCCAGCTAGATGGGACACCTCCAGCTAGAGGGGACTCCTCCAGCTAGAGAGGACTCCTCCAGCTAGAGGGGACTCCTCCAGCTAGATGGGACTCCTCCAGCTAGATGGGACACCTCCAGCTAGAGGGGACTCCTCCAGCTAGAGGGGACTCCTCCAGCTAGATGGGACTCCTCCAGCTAGATGGGACTCCTCCAGCTAGAGGGACTCCTCCAGCTAGATGGGACTCCTCCAGCTAGATGGGACTCCTCCAGCTAGAGGGGACTCCTCCAGCTAGAGGGGACTCCTCCAGCTAGATGGGACTCCTCCAGCTAGAGGGGACTCCTCCAGCTAGAGGGGACTCCTCCAGCTAGATGGGACTCCTCCAGCTAGAGGGGACTCCTCCAGCTAGATGGGACTCCTCCAGCTAGAGGGGACTCCTCCAGCTAGAGGGGACTCCTCCAGCTAGAGGGGACTCCTCCAGCTAGATGGGACTCCTCCAGCTAGATGGGACTCCTCCAGCTAGATGGGACTCCTCCAGCTAGAGGGGACTCCTCCAGCTAGAGGGGACTCCTCCAGCTAGATGGGACTCCTCCAGCTAGATGGGACTCCTCCAGCTAGATGGGACTCCTCCAGCTAGAGGGGACTCCTCCAGCTAGATGGGACTCCTCCAGCTAGAGGGAACTCCTCCAGCTAGATGGGACTCCTCCAGCTAGATGGGACTCCTCCAGCTAGAGGGGACTCCTCCAGCTAGAGGGACTCCTCCAGCTAGAGGGGACTCCTCCAGCTAGAGGGGACTCCTCCAGCTAGATGGGACTCCTCCAGCTAGAGGGGACTCCTCCAGCTAGAGGGGACTCCTCCAGCTAGATGGGACTCCTCCAGCTAGAGGGAACTCCTCCAGCTAGATGGGACTCCTCCAGCTAGATGGGACTCCTCCAGCTAGATGGGACTCCTCCAGCTAGATGGGACTCCTCCAGCTAGAGGGGACTCCTCCAGCTAGAGGGGACTCCTCCAGCTAGATGGGACTCCTCCAGCTAGATGGGACTCCTCCAGCTAGATGGGACTCCTCCAGCTAGATGGGACTCCTCCAGCTAGATGGGACTCCTCCAGCTAGATGGGACTCCTCCAGCTAGATGGGACTCCTCCAGCTAGAGGGGACTCCTCCAGCTAGATGGGACTCCTCCAGCTAGAGGGGACTCCTCCAGCTAGAGGGACTCCTCCAGCTAGATGGGACTCCTCCAGCTAGAGGGAACTCCTCCAGCTAGAGGGAACTCCTCCAGCTAGAGGGGACTCCTCCAGCTAGAGGGGACTCCTCCAGCTAGATGGGACTCCTCCAGCTAGATGGGACTCCTCCAGCTAGAGGGGACTCCTCCAGCTAGAGGGGACTCCTCCAGCTAGAGGGGACTCCTCCAGCTAGATGGGACTCCTCCAGCTAGATGGGACTCCTCCAGCTAGAGGGGACTCCTCCAGCTAGATGGGACTCCTCCAGCTAGATGGGACTCCTCCAGCTAGAGGGAACTCCTCCAGCTAGAGGGAACTCCTCCAGCTAGATGGGACTCCTCCAGCTAGAGGGAACTCCTCCAGCTAGAGGGGACTCCTCCAGCTAGATGGGACTCCTCCAGCTAGAGGGAACTCCTCCAGCTAGATGGGACTCCTCCAGCTAGATGGGACTCCTCCAGCTAGATGGGACTCCTCCAGCTAGATGGGACTCCTCCAGCTAGAGGGGACTCCTCCAGCTAGAGGGGACTCCTCCAGCTAGAGGGGACTCCTCCAGCCAGAGGGGACTCATCCAGCTAGATGGGACTCCTCCAGCTAGATGGGACTCCTCCAGCTAGATGGGACTCCTCCAGCTAGATGGGACTCCTCCAGCTAGATGGGACTCCTCCAGCTAGATGGGACTCCTCCAGCTAGATGGGACTCCTCCAGCTAGATGGGACTCCTCCAGCTAGATGGGACTCCTCCAGCTAGATGGGACTCCTCCAGCTAGATGGGACTCCTCCAGCTAGAGGGAACTCCTCCAGCTAGAGGGAACTCCTCCAGCTAGATGGGACTCCTCCAGCTAGAGGGAACTCCTCCAGCTAGAGGGGACTCCTCCAGCTAGATGGGACTCCTCCAGCTAGATGGGACTCCTCCAGCTAGAGGGAACTCCTCCAGCTAGAGGGAACTCCTCCAGCTAGAGGGAACTCCTCCAGCTAGATGGGACTCCTCCAGCTAGATGGGACTCTTCCAGCTAGAGGGACTCCTCCAGCTAGAGGGACTCCTCCAGCTAGATGGGACTCCTCCAGCTAGATGGGACTCCTCCAGCTAGATGGGACTCCTCCAGCTAGATGGGACTCCTCCAGCTAGAGGGAACTCCTCCAGCTAGATGGGACTCCTCCAGCTAGATGGGACACCTCCAGCTAGATGGGACTCCTCCAGCTAGAGGGAACTCCTCCAGCTAGAGGGAACTCCTCCAGCTAGAGGGAACTCCTCCAGCTAGAGGGAACTCCTCCAGCTAGAGGGACTCCTCCAGCTAGATGGGACTCCTCCAGCTAGATGGGACTCCTCCAGCTAGATGGGACTCCTCCAGCTAGATGGGACTCCTCCAGCTAGATGGGACTCCTCCAGCTAGATGGGACTCCTCCAGCTAGATGGGACTCCTCCAGCTAGATGGGACTCCTCCAGCTAGATGGGACTCCTCCAGCTAGATGGGACACCTCCAGCTAGATGGGACTCCTCCAGCTAGAGGGAACTCCTCCAGCTAGAGGGAACTCCTCCAGCTAGATGGGACTCATCCAGCTAGAGGGAACTCCTCCAGCTAGAGGGGACTCCTCCAGCTAGATGGGACACCTCCAGCTAGATGGGACTCCTCCAGCTAGAGGGAACTCCTCCAGCTAGAGGGAACTCCTCCAGCTAGAGGGAACTCCTCCAGCTAGAGGGAACTCCTCCAGCTAGATGGAACTCTTCCAGCTAGAGGGAACTCCTCCAGCTAGAGGGAACTCCTCCAGCTAGATGGGACTCCTCCAGCTAGATGGGACTCCTCCAGCTAGATGGGACTCCTCCAGCTAGATGGGACACCTCCAGCTAGATGGGACTCCTCCAGCTAGAGGGAACTCCTCCAGCTAGAGGGGACTCCTCCAGCTAGATGGGACTCATCCAGCTAGAGGGAACTCCTCCAGCTAGAGGGGACTCCTCCAGCTAGATGGGACACCTCCAGCTAGATGGGACTCCTCCAGCTAGAGGGAACTCCTCCAGCTAGAGGGAACTCCTCCAGCTAGATGGGACTCATCCAGCTAGAGGGAACTCCTCCAGCTAGATGGGACTCCTCCAGCTAGAGGGGACTCCTCCAGCTAGAGGGGACTCCTCCAGCTAGAGGGGACTCCTCCAGCTAGATGGGACTCCTCCAGCTAGATGGGACTCCTCCAGCTAGATGGGACTCCTCCAGCTAGATGGGACTCCTCCAGCTAGATGGGACACCTCCAGCTAGAGGGGACTCCTCCAGCTAGAGGGGACTCCTCCAGCTAGATGGGACTCCTCCAGCTAGATGGGACACCTCCAGCTAGAGGGGACTCCTCCAGCTAGAGGGGACTCCTCCGGCTAGATGGGACTCCTCCAGCTAGATGGGACTCCTCCAGCTAGACGGGACACCTCCAGCTAGAGGGGACTCCTCCAGCTAGAGGGGACTCCTCCAGCAAGAGGGGACTCCTCCAGCTAGATGGGACTCCTCCAGCTAGATGGGACACCTCCAGCTAGAGGGGACTCCTCCAGCTAGAGGGGACTCCTCCAGCTAGATGGGACTCCTCCAGCTAGATGGGACACCTCCAGCTAGAGGGGACTCCTCCAGCTAGAGGGGACTCCTCCAGCTAGATGGGACTCCTCCAGCTAGATGGGACTCCTCCAGCTAGATGGGACTCCTCCAGCTAGATGGGACACCTCCAGCTAGAGGGGACTCCTCCAGCTAGAGAGGACTCCTCCAGCTAGAGGGGACTCCTCCAGCTAGATGGGACTCCTCCAGCTAGATGGGACACCTCCAGCTAGAGGGGACTCCTCCAGCTAGAGGGGACTCCTCCAGCTAGATGGGACTCCTCCAGCTAGATGGGACTCCTCCAGCTAGATGGGACTCCTCCAGCTAGATGGGACACCTCCAGCTAGAGGGGACTCCTCCAGCTAGAGGGGACTCCTCCAGCTAGATGGGACTCCTCCAGCTAGAGGGGACTCCTCCAGCTAGAGGGGACTCCTCCAGCTAGAGGGGACTCCTCCAGCTAGAGGGGACTCCTCCAGCTAGATGGGACTCCTCCAGCTAGATGAGACTCCTCCAGCTAGAGGGGACTCCTCCAGCTAGATGGGACTCCTCCAGCTAGAGGGGACTCCTCCAGCTAGATGGGACTCCTCCAGCTAGAGGGGACTCCTCCAGCTAGATGGGACTCCTCCAGCTAGAGGGGACTCCTCCAGCTAGAGGGGACTCCTCCAGCTAGAGGGGACTCCTCCAGCTAGAGGGGACTCCTCCAGCTAGATGGGACTCCTCCAGCTAGATGGGACTCCTCCAGCTAGAGGGAACTCCTCCAGCTAGAGGGAACTCCTCCAGCTAGAGGGGACTCCTCCAGCTAGATGGGACTCCTCCAGCTAGATGGGACTCCTCCAGCTAGATGGGACTCCTCCAGCTAGAGGGGACTCCTCCAGCTAGATGGGACTCCTCCAGCTAGAGGGGACTCCTCCAGCTAGAGGGGACTCCTCCAGCTAGATGGGACTCCTCCAGCTAGAGGGGACTCCTCCAGCTAAATGGTTCTCCTCTAGCTAGAGGGGACTCCTCCAGCCAGAGGGGACTCCTCCAGCTAGATGGGACTCCTCCAGCTAGATGGGACTCCTCCAGCTAGAGGGGACTCCTCCAGCTAGATGGGACTCCTCCAGCTAGATGGGACTCCTCCAGCTAGAGGGGACTCCTCCAGCTAGATGGGACTCCTCCAGCTAGATGGGACTCCTCCAGCTAGATGGGACTCCTCCAGCTAGAGGGGACTCCTCCAGCTAGATGGGACTCCTCCAGCTAGAGGGGACTCCTCCAGCTAGATGGAACTCTTCCAGCTAGATGGGACTCTTCCAGCTAGATGGGACTCCTCCAGCTAGAGGGGACTCGTCCAGCTAGAGGGGACTCATCCAGCTAGATGGGACTCCTCCAGCTAGATGGGACTCCTCCAGCTAGAGGGGACTCCTCCAGCTAGATGGAACTCTTCCAGCTAGATGGGACTCTTCCAGCTAAATGGTTCTCCTCTAGCTAGAGGGGACTCGTCCAGCTAGAGGGAACTCATCCAGCTAGATGGGACTCCTCCAGCTAGAGGGGACTCCTCCAGCTAGATGGGACTCCTCCAGCTAGATGGGACTCCTCCAGCTAGATGGGACTCCTCCAGCTAGAGGGAACTCCTCCAGCTAGAGGGAACTCCTCCAGCTAGAGGGGACTCCTCCAGCTAGATGGGAATCCTCCAGCTAGATGGGACTCCTCCAGCTAGAGGGAACTCCTCCAGCTAGAGGGAACTCCTCCAGCTAGATGGGACTCCTCCAGCTAGATGGGACTCCTCCAGCTAGAGGGGACTCCTCCAGCTAGATGGGACTCCTCCAGCTAGAGGGGACTCCTCTAGCTAGAGGGGACTCCTCCAGCTAGATGGGACTCCTCCAGCTAGAGGGGACTCCTCCAGCTAGATGGAAATCTTCCAGCTAGAAGGGACTCCTCCAGCTAAATGGTTCTCCTCTAGCTAGAGGGGACTCCTCCAGCCAGAGGGGACTCATCCAGCTAGATGGGACTCCTCCAGCTAGATGGGACTCTTCCAGCTAGAGGGGACTCCTCCAGCTAGATGGGACTCCTCCAGCTAGATGGGACTCCTCCAGCTAGAGGGGACTCCTCCAGCTAGATGGGACTCCTCCAGCTAGATGGGACTCCTCCAGCTAGATGGGACTCCTCCAGCTAGAGGGGACTCCTCCAGCTAGATGGGACTCCTCCAGCTAGAGGGGACTCCTCCAGCTAGATGGGAACTCCTCCAGCTAGATGGGACTCTTCCAGCTAAATGGTTCTCCTCTAGCTAGAGGGGACTCCTCCAGCTAGAGGGGACTCATCCAGCTAGATGGGACTCCTCCAGCTAGATGGGACTCATCCAGCTAGAGGGGACTCCTCCAGCTAGATGGAACTCTTCCAGCTAGATGGGACTCTTCCAGCTAAATGGTTCTCCTCTAGCTAGAGGGGACTCGTACAGCTAGAGGGGACTCATCCAGCTAGATGGGACTCCTCCAGCTAGAGGGGACTCCTCCAGCTAGATGGGACTCCTCCAGCTAGATGGGACTCCTCCAGCTAGAGGGGACTCCTCCAGCTAGATGGGACTCCTCCAGCTAGATGGGACTCCTCCAGCTAGAGGGGACTCCTCCAGCTAGATGGAACTCTTCCAGCTAGAGGGGACTCTTCCAGCTAAATGGTTCTCCTCTAGCTAGAGGGGACTCATCCAGCTAGATGGGACTCCTCCAGCTAGATGGAACTCTTCCAGCTAGATGGGACTCTTCCAGCTAAATGGTTCTCCTCTAGCTAGAGGGGACTCGTCCAGCTAGAGGGGACTCCTCCAGCTAGATGGGACTCCTCCAGCTAGATGGGACTCTTCCAGCTAAATGGTTCTCCTCTAGCTAGAGGGAACTCCTCCAGCTAGATGGGACTCCTCCAGCTAGATGGGACTCTTCCAGCTAAATGGTTCTCCTCTAGCTAGAGGGGACTCCTCCAGCTAGAGGGGACTCCTCCAGCTAGATGGGACTCCTCCAGCTAGATGGGACTCCTCCAGCTAGATGGGACTCTTCCAGCTAAATGGTTCTCCTCTAGCTAGAGGGAACTCCTCCAGCTAGATGGGACTCCTCCAGCTAGATGGGACTCTTCCAGCTAAATGGTTCTCCTCTAGCTAGAGGGGACTCCTCCAGCTAGATGGGACTCCTCCAGCTAGATGGGACTCCTCCAGCTAGATGGGACTCTTCCAGCTAAATGGTTCTCCTCTAGCTAGAGGGAACTCCTCCAGCTAGATGGGACTCCTCCAGCTAGATGGGACTCTTCCAGCTAAATGGTTCTCCTCTAGCTAGAGGGGACTCATCCAGCTAGATGGGACTCCTCCAGCTAGATGGGACTCCTCCAGCTAGATGGGACTCTTCCAGCTAAATGGTTCTCCTCTAGCTAGAGGGAACTCCTCCAGCTAGATGGGACTCCTCCAGCTAGATGGGACTCTTCCAGCTAAATGGTTCTCCTCTAGCTAGAGGGGACTCATCCAGCTAGATGGGACTCCTCCAGCTAGATGGGACTCCTCCAGCTAGATGGGACTCTTCCAGCTAAATGGTTCTCCTCTAGCTAGAGGGAACTCCTCCAGCTAGATGGGACTCCTCCAGCTAGATGGGACTCTTCCAGCTAAATGGTTCTCCTCTAGCTAGAGGGGACTCATCCAGCTAGATGGGACTCCTCCAGCTAGATGGGACTCCTCCAGCTAGATGGGACTCTTCCAGCTAAATGGTTCTCCTCTAGCTAGAGGGGACTCATCCAGCTAGATGGGACTCCTCCAGCTAGATGGGACTCCTCCAGCTAGATGGGACTCTTCCAGCTAAATGGTTCTCCTCTAGCTAGAGGGGACTCCTCCAGCTAGAGGGGAATCCTCCAGCTAGATGGAACTCTTCCAGCTAGATGGGACTCCTCCAGCTAGATGGGACTCTTCCAGCTAAATGGTTCTCCTCTAGCTAGAGGGAACTCCTCCAGCTAGATGGGACTCCTCCAGCTAGATGGGACTCTTCCAGCTAAATGGTTCTCCTCTAGCTAGAGGGGACTCATCCAGCTAGATGGGACTCCTCCAGCTAGATGGGACTCCTCCAGCTAGATGGGACTCTTCCAGCTCAATGGTTCTCCTCTAGCTAGAGGGAACTCCTCCAGCTAGAGGGGACTCCTCCAGCTAGATGGGACTCTTCCAGCTAAATGGTTCTCCTCTAGCTAGAGGGGACTCATCCAGCTAGATGGGACTCCTCCAGCTAGATGGGACTCCTCCAGCTAGATGGGACTCTTCCAGCTAAATGGTTCTCCTCTAGCTAGAGGGAACTCCTCCAGCTAGATGGGACTCCTCCAGCTAGATGGGACTCTTCCAGCTAAATGGTTCTCCTCTAGCTAGAGGGGACTCATCCAGCTAGATGGGACTCCTCCAGCTAGATGGGACTCCTCCAGCTAGATGGGACTCTTCCAGCTAAATGGTTCTCCTCTAGCTAGAGGGGACTCCTCCAGCTAGAGGGGACTCCTCCAGCTAGATGGAACTCTTCCAGCTAGATGGGACTCTTCCAGCTAAATGGTTCTCCTCTAGCTAGAGGGGACTCATCCAGCTAGATGGGACTCCTCCAGCTAGATGGGACTCCTCCAGCTAGATGGGACTCTTCCAGCTAAATGGTTCTCCTCTAGCTAGATGGGACTCCTCCAGCTAGATGGGACTCTTCCAGCTAAATGGTTCTCCTCTAGCTAGAGGGGACTCATCCAGCTAGATGGGACTCCTCCAGCTAGATGGGACTCTTCCAGCTAGATGGGACTCTTCCAGCTAAATGGTTCTCCTCTAGCTAGATGGGACTCCTCCAGCTAGATGGGACTCTTCCAGCTAAATGGTTCTCCTCTAGCTAGATGGGACTCCTCCAGCTAGATGGAACTCTTCCAGCTAGATGGGACTCTTCCAGCTAAATGGTTCTCCTCTAGCTAGATGGGACTCCTCCAGCTAGATGGGACTCTTCCAGCTAAATGGTTCTCCTCTAGCTAGAGGGGACTCATCCAGCTAGATGGGACTCCTCCAGCTAGATGGGACTCCTCCAGCTAGATGGGACTCTTCCAGCTAAATGGTTCTCCTCTAGCTAGAGGGGACTCATCCAGCTAGATGGGACTCCTCCAGCTAGATGGGACTCGTCCAGCTAGATGGGACTCATCCAGCTAAATGGTTCTCCTCTAGCTAGAGGGGACTCATCCAGCTAGATGGGACTCCTCCAGCTAGATGGGACTCGTCCAGCTAGATGGGACTCATCCAGCTAGATGGGACTCCTCCAGCTAGATGGAACTCTTCCAGCTAGATGGGACTCTTCCAGCTAAATGGTTCTCCTCTAGCTAGAGGGGACTCATCCAGCTAGATGGGACTCCTCCAGCTAGATGGAACTCTTCCAGCTAGATGGGACTCCTCCAGCTAGATGGGACTCTTCCAGCTAAATGGTTCTCCTCTAGCTAGAGGGGACTCCTCCAGCTAGAGGGGACTCCTCCAGCTAGATGGAACTCTTCCAGCTATATGGGACTCTTCCAGCTAAATGGTTCTCCTCTAGCTAGAGGGGACTCATCCAGCTAGATGGGACTCCTCCAGCTAGATGGAACTCTTCCAGCTAGATGGGACTCCTCCAGCTAGATGGGACTCCTCCAGCTAGATGGGACTCATCCAGCTAGATGAGACTCATCCAGCTAGATGGGACTCCTCCAGCTAGATGGAACTCTTCCAGCTAGATGGGACTCTTCCAGCTAAATGGTTCTCCTCTAGCTAGAGGGGACTCATCCAGCTAGATGGGACTCCTCCAGCTAAATGGTTCTCCTCTAGCTAGAGGGGACTCATCCAGCTAGATGGGACTCCTCCAGCTAGATGGAACTCTTCCAGCTAGATGGGACTCTTCCAGCTAAATGGTTAGCCTCTAGCTAGAGGGGACTCATCCAGCTAGATGGGACTCCTCCAGCTAGATGGAACTCTTCCAGTTAGATGGGACTCCTCCAGCTAGATGGGACTCCTCCAGCTAGATGGGACTCGTCCAGCTAGATGGGACTCATCCAGCTAGATGGGACTCCTCCAGCTAGATGGGACTCGTCCAGCTAGATGGGACTCGTCCAGCTAGATGGGACTCATCCAGCTAGATGGGACTCCTCCAGCTAGATGGGACTCCTCCAGCTAGATGGGACTCCTCCAGCTAGATGGAACTCTTCCAGCTAGATGGGACTCTTCCAGCTAAATGGTTCTCCTCTAGCTAGAGGGGACTCATCCAGCTAGATGGGACTCCTCCAGCTAAATGGTTCTCCTCTAGCTAGAGGGGACTCATCCAGCTAGATGGTTCTCCTCTAGCTAGAGGGGACTCATCCAGCTAGATGGGACTCCTCCAGCTAGATGGGACTCGTCCAGCTAGATGGGACTCATCCAGCTAGATGGGACTCCTCCAGCTAGATGGGACTCCTCCAGCTAGATGGGACTCCTCCAGCTAGATGGAACTCTTCCAGCTAGATGGGACTCTTCCAGCTAAATGGTTCTCCTCTAGCTAGAGGGGACTCATCCAGCTAGATGGGACTCCTCCAGCTAAATGGTTCTCCTCTAGGTAGAGGGGACTCATCCAGCTAGATGGTTCTCCTCTAGCTAGAGGGGACTCATCCAGCTAGATGGGACTCCTCCAGCTAAATGGTTCTCCTCTAGCTAGAGGGGACTCATCCAGCTAGATGGGACTCCTCCAGCTAGATGGAACTCTTCCAGCTATATGGGACTCCTCCAGCTAGATGGGACTCTTCCAGCTAAATGGTTCTCCTCTAGCTAGAGGGGACTCATCCAGCTAGATGGGACTCCTCCAGCTAGATGGAACTCTTCCAGCTAGATGGGACTCCTCCAGCTAGATGGGACTCCTCCAGCTAGATGGGACTCCTCCAGCTAGATGGGACTCGTCCAGCTAGATGGGACTCATCCAGCTAGATGGGACTCCTCCAGATAGATGGAACTCTTCCAGCTAGATGGGACTCATCCAGCTAGATGGGACTCCTCCAGCTAGATGGAACTCTTCC
The DNA here is from genome assembly GCA_032718475.1 of Nemertoderma westbladi. Lineage (NCBI taxonomy): Eukaryota > Metazoa > Xenacoelomorpha > Nemertodermatida > Nemertodermatidae > Nemertoderma > Nemertoderma westbladi. Next base: position 6,548 of record JAUCBJ010000311.1, on the reverse strand, counting down.
AGCTAGATGGGACTCTTCCAGCTAGATGGGACTCCTCCAGCTAGATGGGACACCTCCAGCTAGAGGGGACTCCTCCAGCTAGAGGGAACTCCTCCAGCTAGAGGGAACTCCTCCAGCTAGAGGGGACTCCTCCAGCTAGATGGAACTCTTCCAGCTATATGGGACTCCTCCAGCTAGATGGGACTCTTCCAGCTAAATGGTTCTCCTCTAGCTATATGGGACTCCTCCAGCTAGATGGGACTCTTCCAGCTAAATGGTTCTCCTCTAGCTAGAGGGGACTCATCCAGCTAGATGGAACTCTTCCAGCTAGATGGGACTCCTCCAGCTAGATGGGACTCCTCCAGCTAGATGGGACTCGTCCAGCTAGATGGGACTCATCCAGCTAGATGGAACTCTTCCAGCTAGATGGGACTCATCCAGCTAAATGGTTCTCCTCTAGCTAGAGGGGACTCATCCAGCTAGATGGGACTCCTCCAGCTAGATGGAACTCTTCCAGCTATATGGGACTCCTCCAGCTAGATGGGACTCTTCCAGCTAAATGGTTCTCCTCTAGCTAGAGGGGACTCATCCAGCTAGATGGGACTCCTCCAGCTAGATGGAACTCTTCCAGCTAGATGGGACTCCTCCAGCTAGATGGGACTCCTCCAGCTAGATGGGACTCCTCCAGCTAGATGGGACTCGTCCAGCTAGATGGGACTCATCCAGCTAGATGGGACTCCTCCAGCTAGATGGAACTCTTCCAGCTAGATGGGACTCATCCAGCTAGATGGGACTCCTCCAGCTAGATGGAACTCTTCCAGCTAGATGGGACTCTTCCAGCTAGATGGGACTCCTCCAGCTAGATGGGACACCTCCAGCTAGAGGGGACTCCTCCAGCTAGAGGGAACTCCTCCAGCTAGAGGGAACTCCTCCAGCTAGAGGGGACTCCTCCAGCTAGATGGAACTCTTCCAGCTAGATGGGACTCTTCCAGCTAAATGGTTCTCCTCTAGCTAGAGGGGACTCCTCCAGCTAGATGGGACTCTTCCAGCTAGAGGGGACTCTTCCAGCTAAATGGTTCTCCTCTAGCTAGAGGGGACTCCTCCAGCTAGAGGGGACTCCTCCAGCTAGATGGGACTCCTCCAGCTAGATGGGACTCTTCCAGCTAGAAGGGACTCATCCAGCTAGAGGGGACTCCTCCAGCTAGAGGGGACTCCTCCAGCTAGATGGAACTCTTCCAGCTAGATGGGACTCTTCCAGCTAAATGGTTCTCCTCTAGCTAGAGGGGACTCCTCCAGCTAGATGGGACTCTTCCAGCTAGAGGGGACTCTTCCAGCTAAATGGTTCTCCTCTAGCTAGAGGGGACTCCTCCAGCTAGAGGGGACTCCTCCAGCTAGATGGGACTCCTCCAGCTAGATGGGACTCTTCCAGCTAGAAGGGACTCATCCAGCTAGAGGGGACTCCTCCAGCTAGAGGGGACTCCTCCAGCTAGATGGAACTCTTCCAGCTAGATGGGACTCTTCCAGCTAAATGGTTCTCCTCTAGCTAGAAGGGACTCCTCCAGCTAGAGGGGACTCCTCCAGCTAGATGGGACTCCTCCAGCTAGATGGGACTCTTCCAGCTAGATGGGACTCTTCCAGCTAAATGGTTCTCCTCTAGCTAGAGGGGACTCCTCCAGCTAGATGGGACTCTTCCAGCTAGAGGGGACTCCTCCAGCTAGATGGGACTCCTCCAGCTAGATGGGACTCCTCCAGCTAGTTGGAACTCTTCCAGCTAAATGGTTCTCCTCTAGCTAGAGGGGACTCCTCCAGCTAGATGGAACTCTTCCAGCTAGATGGGACTCTTCCAGCTAAATGGTTCTCCTCTAGCTAGATGGGACTCCTCCAGCTAGATGGGACTCCTCCAGCTAGATGGAACTCTTCCAGCTAGATGGGACTCTTCCAGCTAAATGGTTCTCCTCTAGCTAGATGGGACTCCTCCAGCTAGATGGGACTCTTCCAGCTAGAGGGGACTCCTCCAGCTAGATGGGACTCCTCCAGCTAGATGGGACTCCTCCAGCTAGATGGAACTCTTCCAGCTAAATGGTTCTCCTCTAGCTAGAGGGGACTCCTCCAGCCAGAGGGGACTCATCCAGCTAGATGGGACTCCTCCAGCTAGATGGGACTCCTCCAGCTAGAGGGAACTCCTCCAGCCAGAGGGGACTCTTCCAGCTAAATGGTTCTCCTCTAGCTAGAGGGGACTCCTCCAGCTAGAGGGGACTCCTCCAGCTAGAGGGGACTCCTCCAGCTAGAGGGGACTCCTCCAGCTAGATGGGACTCCTCCAGCCAGAGGGGACTCTTCCAGCTAGAGGGGACTCCTCCAGCTAGATGGGACTCCTCCAGCTAGATGGGACTCCTCCAGCTAGATGGGACTCCTCCAGCCAGAGGGGACTCCTCCAGCCAGAGGGGACTCATCCAGCTAGATGGGACTCCTCCAGCTAGATGGAACTCTTCCAGCTAAATGGTTCTCCTCTAGCTAGAGGGGACTCCTCCAGCCAGAGGGGACTCATCCAGCTAGATGGGACTCCTCCGGCTAGATGGGACTCCTCCAGCTAGATGGAACTCTTCCAGCTAAATGGTTCTCCTCTAGCTAGAGGGGACTCCTCCAGCCAGAGGGGACTCATCCAGCTAGATGGGACTCTTCCAGCTAGAGGGGACTCTTCCAGCTAAATGGTTCTCCTCTAGCTAGAGGGGACTCCTCCAGCTAGAGGGGACTCCTCCAGCTAGATGGGACTCCTCCAGCTAGATGGGACTCTTCCAGCTAGAAGGGACTCATCCAGCTAGAGGGGACTCCTCCAGCTAGAGGGGACTCCTCCAGCTAGATGGAACTCTTCCAGCTAGATGGGACTCTTCCAGCTAAATGGTTCTCCTCTAGCTAGAGGGGACTCCTCCAGCTAGAGGGGACTCCCCCAGCTAGATGGGACTCCTCCAGCTAGATGGGACTCTTCCAGCTAGATGGGACTCTTCCAGCTAAATGGTTCTCCTCTAGCTAGAGGGGACTCCTCCAGCTAGATGGGACTCTTCCAGCTAGAGGGGACTCCTCCAGCTAGATGGGACTCCTCCAGCTAGATGGGACTCCTCCAGCTAGATGGAACTCTTCCAGCTAAATGGTTCTCCTCTAGCTAGAGGGGACTCCTCCAGCTAGATGGAACTCTTCCAGCTAGATGGGACTCTTCCAGCTAAATGGTTCTCCTCTAGCTAGATGGGACTCCTCCAGCTAGATGGGACTCCTCCAGCTAGATGGAACTCTTCCAGCTAGATGGGACTCTTCCAGCTAAATGGTTCTCCTCTAGCTAGATGGGACTCCTCCAGCTAGATGGGACTCTTCCAGCTAGAGGGGACTCCTCCAGCTAGATGGGACTCCTCCAGCTAGATGGAACTCTTCCAGCTAGATGGGACTCCTTTAGCTAGAGGGGACTCCTCCAGCTAGAGGGGACTCCTCCAGCTAGATGGGACTCCTCCAGCTAGATGGGACTCTTCCAGCTAGAGGGGACTCTTCCAGCTAAATGGTTCTCCTCTAGCTAGAGGGGACTCCTCCAGCTAGAGGGGACTCCTCCAGCTAGATGGGACTCCTCCAGCTAGATGGGACTCTTCCAGCTAGAAGGGACTCATCCAGCTAGAGGGGACTCCTCCAGCTAGAGGGGACTCCTCCAGCTAGATGGAACTCTTCCAGCTAGATGGGACTCTTCCTGCTAAATGGTTCTCCTCTAGCTAGAGGGGACTCCTCCAGCTAGATGGGACTCTTCCAGCTAGAGGGGACTCTTCCAGCTAAATGGTTCTCCTCTAGCTAGAGGGGACTCCTCCAGCTAGAGGGGACTCCTCCAGCTAGATGGGACTCCTCCAGCTAGATGGGACTCTTCCAGCTAGAAGGGACTCATCCAGCTAGAGGGGACTCCTCCAGCTAGAGGGGACTCCTCCAGCTAGATGGAACTCTTCCAGCTAGATGGGACTCTTCCAGCTAAATGGTTCTCCTCTAGCTAGAGGGGACTCCTCCAGCTAGAGGGGACTCCTCCAGCTAGATGGGACTCCTCCAGCTAGATGGGACTCTTCCAGCTAGATGGGACTCTTCCAGCTAAATGGTTCTCCTCTAGCTAGAGGGGACTCCTCCAGCTAGATGGGACTCTTCCAGCTAGAGGGGACTCCTCCAGCTAGATGGGACTCCTCCAGCTAGATGGGACTCCTCCAGCTCGATGGAACTCTTCCAGCTAAATGGTTCTCCTCTAGCTAGAGGGGACTCCTCCAGCTAGATGGAACTCTTCCAGCTAGATGGGACTCTTCCAGCTAAATGGTTCTCCTCTAGCTAGATGGGACTCCTCCAGCTAGATGGGACTCCTCCAGCTAGATGGAACTCTTCCAGCTAGATGGGACTCTTCCAGCTAAATGGTTCTCCTCTAGCTAGATGGGACTCCTCCAGCTAGATGGGACTCTTCCAGCTAGAGGGGACTCCTCCAGCTAGATGGGACTCCTCCAGCTAGATGGGACTCCTCCAGCTAGATGGAACTCTTCCAGCTAAATGGTTCTCCTCTAGCTAGAGGGGACTCCTCCAGCCAGAGGGGACTCATCCAGCTAGATGGGACTCCTCCAGCTAGATGGGACTCTTCCAGCTAGAGGGGACTCCTCCAGCTAGATGGGACTCCTCCAGCTAGATGGGACTCCTCCAGCTAGAGGGAACTCCTCCAGCCAGAGGGGACTCTTCCAGCTAAATGGTTCTCCTCTAGCTAGAGGGGACTCCTCCAGCTAGAGGGGACTCCTCCAGCTAGAGGGGACTCCTCCAGCTAGAGGGGACTCCTCCAGCTAGATGGGACTCCTCCAGCCAGAGGGGACTCTTCCAGCTAGAGGGGACTCCTCCAGCTAGATGGGACTCCTCCAGCTAGATGGGACTCCTCCAGCTAGATGGGACTCCTCCAGCCAGAGGGGACTCCTCCAGCCAGAGGGGACTCATCCAGCTAGATGGGACTCCTCCAGCTAGATGGAACTCTTCCAGCTAAATGGTTCTCCTCTAGCTAGAGGGGACTCCTCCAGCCAGAGGGGACTCATCCAGCTAGATGGGACTCCTCCGGCTAGATGGGACTCCTCCAGCTAGATGGAACTCTTCCAGCTAAATGGTTCTCCTCTAGCTAGAGGGGACTCCTCCAGCCAGAGGGGACTCATCCAGCTAGATGGGACTCCTCCAGCTAGATGGGACTCTTCCAGCTAGAGGGGACTCCTCCAGCTAGATGGGACTCCTCCAGCTAGATGGGACTCCTCCAGCTAGAGGGAACTCCTCCAGCCAGAGGGGACTCTTCCAGCTAAATGGTTCTCCTCTAGCTAGAGGGGACTCTTCCAGCTAGAAGGGACTCCTCCAGCTAGAGGGGACTCATCCAGCTAGAGGGGACTCGTCCATCTAGAGGGGACTCCTCCAGCTAGATGGCCACGAATGAATTTTCGGTGATCTATCACACGGATGGCTTTAATTAAAATTTAACATTAAATTGCATAATTTATGAAATTTAATTAATATTTTAGTATTCTAGACCTTGATTACTATGCAAGCATAACATTTACAGTAATTTGCGCTGCCACCATGCAATCTACAATCAGCATGCTGTAATGCAGCCTGTATTTAGAATGCTATGCCGGCTAATCGACAGATTATCCGTATCACCAAGGCCATTCTCATTTAAGAGGCGTCTCAATAATAAAGACATGGGCTGTCAAGCATGCTTATTACCTCCATCAGGCTGCCAAAACACGAGATAGTTCACAAGCTTGTCCTCAAGACGAAAGCAATGCCCTGAAAATATCCAATGAGACACATCTAATGTTATATAGTTAGAGTAGATGTTATATAGTTAGATTGTGGGGTTTGCACTTGATAAAGTGAACCAATTTATCACTCATGTGTATGAACCAACCAGAGTATTTGTTTCATCAGCAGAGACAAGAATGAACGCAATTGTAGGTGTACTGGTTCTACTGCTGCTCTTAACCCTTTATCTACCACAAATACAAAACGGATGCCAATCAATGCCATTTATTATTATCATTTACTATTGGCCCAAATTGCCTAAAAAAATCAAAATTTTGATTTGGCGCCCCATGGCTTTCGAGATATTTGATGGCTTTAGGAGTCCATGTGGTTGACAACGGAAAAATGTAGGAATGGTGTATATATAAATGCTATTCTAGTATTTGGCTATTGAATAAATAAAAAAATAGTCTTAAATAGAATCTTGTTTAAATCTATGCAAAGGGCACCGAACAGCTGTGGTGAGTATACTTGTGTCACCTGAGTTAACCAACCCTCTTAGAGCAGGGGGGGGGGGGGGGGGGGTCGAATCGACCCCCCCCCTGGTGTTTGCGCTGGTGCAGTGAAAAAATGGGAAGAGTTGAGCTGCTGAATAAATCAATAATATCTAATTATTGAAATAATATTGTGTTTGTTTCCAAAATTATATAGAACTTTACAAGCATTACTGTAATTCTAATTGACAGACAAGCAGACAGACATTCGGACAGACAGTCAAAGTTGAACAGACCTACAGACTGGCAGT